>JXOS01066869.1:4853-19301 GCA_001015075.1 Cirrula hians
AAAAAAAAAATAAGGAATGTCAACACCAGCAGTCTTGCTAAGGCTGTGGTTTTTGCATGCTTGGTATCTTGCAATTCGTTTAAATGCTCAAGTGTTCAGTGGTTTCCAATAAAAGGCCACATTGCAGGCCTTATAAATTGATAAAAAAATACCGATGCAAAAAAAGTATAGCTAGCAAACCTAAAAATAATCGCACTGGACAAAGATTTATTTGTTGCTAAAAATATAAAGCAGATGAATAATGAGCGCATGTCATGCGCGCGAGCGGCCAAAGCAGTATAAATAAAGGGCGACTCCTTGTATTTTATAAAAATAACTAATCTGACCATTTAAGCAATTGGTTAACTGCCAGTGTAATCATGTGGTGCCGGCTGCGCTGGTGGTGTGCAACTACCAACCACTACCAACAATGGCAGTGTGGACGGTAATGTGGTTGCACTGGCTGCTGTCTAGCTGACTGGCTGCTGTGACAGTTGGACAGTAAAAAAGTGTAATTAATTAGTCATAGCCAAGCAAAACTATCAATTAGATAATTGTTAATTATAGGACAGTGCTTGTTCAAAGAGTGCAGCTATTTAATTACACAGGTATTTTGTAAGGGCTTATCAAATGATCAAGCGCGCTGCTTCATGGTTTTGCAGCGCTAATCAAAAGACTTAGGCGGCAAACTAGAAATTGCCAAATGCAAGTAAAGCGCATGTCAAATATGTATGCATTGCATGCATGCAGTGACATTTAATGAAAGTAAAAAAAATAAAAATTTAATTTAATATAATAAAACTCAAAGTTATTACGAGAGTGCAAAGTTTTTTTAATTAATAAAAATATGTGAGAGGTGATTAAAATTTTTTAATATTTTTAACCCATTTTCAACGCTACTCAGAACCGCCATCAGGAAGTCTAAGTATTACAGTTTTATAGAAAAAAATCTATTAGTGATAAGCTTTTTATAATTATTTTTTTTTTATATTTTTACCCATGTAGGGCAGTTCATGAGGAAAGCTGAGTATAACAGATTCAGAGAAAAAAAGTTATAAAATTTTTTAATATCGTTAATCTATTTTGGAGGATTTCTAAAAGAGTCATTGGGAAATCTAGGTATAACAGTTTCATAAAAAAACATAATTTAATTCATTTATTTATTTTCATATTTATAATTCACTTGCGACCGTTTTTAAAAGTATTATAAGACATTCTGAGTAAATTTATTTTTTTTTATTTTTAATACATTTTGCGATGGGTTTTTAAAGCATAATTCGAAACTCTGAATATAACAGCTTCATAGAAATAAAATTGAAAAACTATTAAAATTTTGAATATTTGTTGTATACATTTCAGGCTGTTCTCGAAAACATCAGCAGGTAAAATCAGTGTATAAAAGCTTCATAGAAAAAAATGAGAACAATTCCGAAAAATCTCGCATTTCAGACGGTTCTCCAAAAGGCATCAGGAAATCTTTATCCCGGATTCACCGAAATACAAAGAAAAGATTGAATGGTTTTGGTATTTGCTGTTAATACCAGATCAATAATGCTAATTCGCTTCTACATTGAGTTCTCGCATTGATTTAGCTTTGGATGGATTTCTTTGATTTGATTAAATTTATTTATTTGTTTTTATTTATGTTATAATTTAAGCACGTTTTGTTTAGGTTAAGGCTAGGCTCATTCAGTTCAGATTCAGCTACTGGTCCAACTTACAGGTCGTAGAATAATCTGCGTAAGTTTCAAGGCTAATGGAATTTTCCAACCTCTTAATAATGATGATAATTTGCATAGCTGGTATTCAGAGTGTATGTCTGAGAATTGAAAGGGCCTCATTTTGAACCTAAAATTCTCCACAATTAAGAGCATGCTACAAATGCAGCTCTTACTCCATCATGGCTTGAGGATATTTATTTAAAAAGATTGAAATGAATTAGCTTATAGGCTTAGCAAACTAAAGCTACAATGTCTTAAATGAGCGACGCTAGCGGACACTGACAGCGATTAGTACAAAAGCGCTGTCCAACAGCACCGCTAATTCTGCCAAGCGCCCAATGTCAATCTGTCTGTGGGCTAGGTAAATATTTCCATGTAATTTCCATTCCTACATATTGCCTACATGTGCTAGTATGTATGTAGGTACCCCATCTTCTTTGTTTGCCAACTTATTTGCTTTCCAGATCAATGCACTAAGAGAAGGACAATAATTTTTGCTCATAAGCCAAGTGACTAACTATTTTAGTGCATGCGCATTATGCTTTAAATGCTTTATTGCCTNGCTCATAAGCCAAGTGACTAACTATTTTAGTGTATGCGCATTATGCTTTAAATGCTTTATTGCCTAAATACATATTTACACAATCAATGCAATGAACAATTTAAATTGTACAAATAGCAGCAAGAGCAACGAGATGCTACAACCAGCAATAAAGCCACAGCGTAGCAGGCTTATGTTTTAGGTAACAATTTATTTATATGCGCNTTAATTTCCGTGCCAGCGTCGTCGCCGCTTTGTGCATATCAATATCAATANCGTTGTTTAATTTGCGTGCGAGCTTCGTCGCCGCTTTGTGCATATCAATATCAATATGGCACTTGTACGCATGTGCGCACTTGATGATGTATTATTGCCATGCTGCGACTGCGCTGTGCGTCGCGTAAACAGCAAAGCCCAAGTGCAGCCAAGATTTACAACCCTTTGTTGACTCTTCCTGTATTGCATTGTCTGCAAGCTTTAACCTGCAGTATTTTTGCGTGCCTTTATTTGCATGCAGTTCATAAAGCATGCCAGCGGCTGCATGTACCAAGTGTGGCAAATGCCAAGCGCTATGTGATAGCGGTGCGCATTTAATATATATTATTGTTTCAGAACTAGAACGTTTGTTTATTTAGCTGCAAACCATTGTGCTGTTGTGGTGTTATCTGTTGCAGACTTCACGCGCCATGAGCAAAAAATTAAAACGAATTCCGTGCCAGTGCAACTGCACTGCAAAGCCGCCCAGCGCAGCACCATTTCAAGCACGGTGTGCTGTGCCCTTGCGCTGTGCTTGCAGTCGCTTTGTTAAGTGATTTGTAACTCAATTTTGTGTACAGTTAAAAATGTTGCGAAATTACCAGGCATTGTTTTGTTGTAAGTTGCAAATGGCAAGTTAATAGTGCAATCAGTATTAATGCTTAAAGCCCGTATGCAGATTAACAACAATTGTTGCCTTCCTGTGGCTCTGAGTGCGGCTGGGCTTGCGCATTGCGCAGCGCGCACATTGCGTGCTGTTTTTAAGTATATCATTATTTGGTTAAATATGCANGGCATTGCGCAGCGCGCACATTGCGTGCCGTTTAAGTATATCATTATTTGGTTAAATATGCATTGTCATGCGCTTGACATAATTGAGACATTATCATGATTTTAAATTGTTGCATTTGTGGCAACATAACATGACTTTGCTTGCATTGCGCATGTGTAAGGACGTGTACTTTGAACACTTTGCTTGGCATGAGTGCTATTACAACTGGTCAACTGATTACTTGTGGTATTGTAACTACACAGCTAATTGCACTGACCAACGATTAAAAGCAGCGGAGAGTTGACAAAGTGCAGTTGCAGGGAGAGAGCAGCATTTAGTCAGCATATGCTGAATATTGGCAAGGGCATTAAAACTAAAGTGCTACCTTTAATGCGTCTATTAACAATAATAATATAAATAATCATTTTATTAATGCTGTCAAGGTAATTTGTTGTAATTGCCATTATATATTATATATTTCTAAGAATATATAAAAATTATAGTAAGGCAAAACAATAATTGCCAATAGAAGGAGTAATATGGATAATTAATATCTTAATTTGAAAATGTTAGACAAATTTTTGGTAATTTTCTTCTCATTGACAGGACTTACTAAGAAACTAATTAACTATCAATCTACCGATAGCAGAAATAATTTATTGGATTGTTTGAAAAATATCATACAAAAGTATGATGCCAGGTTCACACCAAAGCAAGTGGAAAAATTTGTTTTCTTACATTTTCAGTAAATACAATACCATCGTTTAATTCATGTGTAGCAATTCAAATAGTTCGTGAAAAGCCCTAAGACGACTGACTGGAATCTAAATTGAAAGTTTTTATTATGCTCTTGCACCGCAAAATCGATGCTTTTTTAAGACCTTCGATCAGCTTTGGATGCTAGGCTGAAAAAACATTATTAACCCTATAAAGCTAAGCGATGTATATAATGATTGCTTGACGTTGGCTGTGTATGATGACAGTTGTAAACAATGCGGATATTGCATGTGGGAGGATTAACGAAAATCATGTGTAGAAAATATAACAGCCCTACCACTCTCCCACCCTCGAAATGATATGTCATAAAATAGGTTCGGGTACTTCCACTGGACTTTAGGCCACGGAATATTAAAAAATGTGCCTTATTAAATTTTGAGTTGAACAATTTAGTTTACATAAACTCAGTATTGAATATGAAATGGAGACATTATATTTTCGGGAAAGTCTAGACCGGCTAAAAAAAATGTTTAACTTGTAATTTTCTGTATGTCGGCTAATCATGACTTTTAATTTTCAGCCATGTTCTAAATAAAATACAATATTCAAATAAAATATACAATGATAGATAAAATGAAGTTTAAAAAAAGTACAATAACCGATTTGGTTTAACCTTGATTGACTGATGGGTATTATGTAGTTGGTGATACGNAAAGTACAATAACCGATTTGGTTTAACCTTGACTGACTGATGGGTATTATGTAGTTGGTGATACGACTTCTACATCTGTTTTATTATATAGATAACCAACGAAGTTGGTTTATCAGTTTTGGTCGAACGGTTGATTAACGCAGAACGAATGATCGGATCTAGCAAACCATATGCCATTTAAGGGATTGTGCTCAAATGTCGGTGCGTAACTAAAAACTAGAATGAAGAGCTTGAACTTGAATTGCCAAATTTGGCACACATATTCTATGAAAATCAATATTTAAGGTACCTTTAGTACAGCTCTTTACTTAAAATTGTGGTCTTACGGCTAATGCGATCGAAAGAGTTGACATTTTTCAAGAAAAAGAGGGTTTTAAGTAATTTAAACTATTAAGAGCAGGGAAAACTACCAAATATAAAGTTCAAATAAAAATTATCTTTGGTTCCCTTCAAAATGAATAAGATTGTTGAGATAAATGTAGTGGTGGGAAGGAACCTGGGAAAAGGTTAAGTTTCTGTTATATGTTTGGCATATTGAGGAACGGTTTCTGTTGCAATGTATGCATTTCTACCATTTTCAATGTGTGCGTTTATGTTAACTTTATTGAAATAAGTTTGTAACTGTAGACGATCTTCAGAGGCCTCTTTAGCCGTAAGGTCTGCTAATTCATGTCCTTAAATATTGCCTTGTCCTGGAAACCTCAAAAGGAGTAATTTTTTTTTAAAGGGGTTAGGGAAGGGATTAGGTTTCTAATGGATTGCATAGTAGTTGGAGGTATTGTACGTACTCACTCTCTTCACTCAAGGCTAAGCACTGTAACTACCTTACTTTTTTTGAATATGTTCTAATTTACATTTTATTTTCTTTTTTTATGAAATTTAATTTCTTAAATACTGATTTTACGACAATTGATTTATATTAAAAAGAAAAAAAAAACCGTTTTTTTTGAATATCATTTGATCATGTCGGATTCTCTCACAATTAATCGAAAAATTGTTTAAAATTGGCAAAACGTATGTTCGTTTTGAAAAAAAAAAAAATATGTATACATATATATATAAAAAATTGATCAAAATTAATTTCCAAAATAAGCACCTTAAATTAGTAAACTAAATATTAACTGTTTTTTCGGTGCTGCTCAAAAACGAGTTCCTCAAATATTTACATATTAAATTAAACCATTTTTAGTGTTGTTATGCTGTGTGTGTACCTGTCTGCAAGAACAGTTAGTGTGGGAATGCGCCGACATTTATTTCAAATGCAGTGGCTAAAATAAGCAACAATGGCATTCAAATGGTTCTACCGAAAGTGATGTTGTTGTTGTTTTTTGTATATCACGGAACGCTTGTGTGGTCACAAGAAACGCGTATGCATACAGCAGCATTGTTTGCTTTGCTAGTGAAAATAGCAGCGGAATAATTGCTATTAAAAATTAATTTGTACAAACGAAAGAAAAAACGTATAATTAAAAAGCATTCAAATCAGATTTGAAAGTGTTCAGCATGAAAGTGTTCAGCATGAAAGGTTGAGACACAAAATAAACTGCTATCGAAAAGCAAAGAATTAAGCTTTGTTATTATTATTTATTTCGAATGCTTGGAATAAGCTGAAAGGTTATACTTTGTAAGCGTATGGCAAGCCTAATCGAAATAAAATTTAAAAAAATTAATAAATAAAGAAAGCATATTAGACTCAGCTTATTAATGAATTTGCTTTCGGTTTTCTTATATTAATATCGATATGCTGTGTGCCAAGAAAACTCACTAGTTTCGATTGGCTCAAAATTGTTAACACGGTAACATATTAAGCTCATTTATTGGTATTTTATTCAGGCCAGCTAATACTGCGGTTGCCACCTGTTCTATGCAGTTTTATTGTCGGTACTTTTTACGCACACCTTAATGTATGTTAATATTACATTTATTTTTAATACCCAATTATTGCCAGCTTAAGTCATTTAATTTTATTACTGCCATTCTTAACACTGTCTAGTCCGCGTACGTTTAACAATCGTTGGTAGGAATATGGCCTATGAAATTGGCAAGTGCGTAGGGTTCTCCGAAGCGTTTCATTTTACGGGCGATCTGCTTTAATTGCTATTTGCATACAGCTTGATAGCTTTAACGGATATGTTGTCATACATAATATATATATAATACTGGTAGTGGCTATTTTTAATGTGGGCTACTTAATTTTTAGCGATTTTAATTATTTTAGCGTCGTGTATGGGTAATTTATTTATATTTGTATTAAAAAAGTAATTTATTTATTATTCTTATATATAAAAAAATTTCCAATATTTAATTTTTTATTATTATTTAAATGTGTTTTTCTATTTCAGTTTTTGGAAATATATTTTGAAATATATATAATTTATTAAATACATTTAAACCATAAAATACATCTTTTCTCTTTGTTTTAATTTTTTTTCTTAAAATTGCTAAATTCTTTTATGCATTTAAATTTTTTTTTTTGCTATTTATTTCTTTCGCTTACTAGTTGTGCTAATTTCTATCAGAAAAAGATCTACAATAATATTGAGGTGACCACGGTTTAATACAGCAGCAGGAAATCTTTTTTTTTATTTATTTGAGTATTTTATTTTTTATTTTTATTTTTTTTCTCATTAATTCAGGCTATGAAATCGCTGCTCCTTAGGCATTTCAGCAATGTCGTCTGTGCTCTTGCAATTATTGTTTGCTGTGCCAAATGAAAATGTCAAGGTTATTGCTTTAACCCTTAAATGCAGTTGGCAAGTCGCTAATGTGCCAGGCACTTGGCGCAGCGCTTAATTCTTTATCATTATTTTTTGTTCACATAATTTTTTGCGCTTAAATAGTTAAGTAAGCAATAAAATAGTCTATGCCACAGCAGCTCGGTGCAGCCATACAAATATTTGCTAATTTAGCTGATACGAGTATCGTCAATTTTTGCCTACAATGTCCGCTAACTGGCGTTGCATGAGCTGGCCAGACTGGCTGGACTACTGCGCGACATGATTTCTTAGCGTATGCGCATGCGCATGCCGTTGCTACGTTGCTGTGTTCTATTTCGAAACCATTAAATAGGTAGTTGACTCTGCAGCAAAAAGAGCAGATGAAAGATGAAACGCGTGTCCTACACTGCATAATGTATGTTTGCACATGTGTAAGTACGCCGACCGATTGGTATTGTCGCTGAAATGCCTGACTTTGTTTGGCGTTGCCTGCCAGCAGTTAGCCGTGCCGCTTGCCGTGTTAAAATTGCTTTGATCTTGTGATAGTCTTTGTCTCATATTTGCTCGTTTTTCGTTCGGCCCTTTGCAGGCGGGAGTATTTAACTTGTCTGTGTTTGATCTTTCAGCTTGTGCTTTGTATTTGTTGTTGTTGTTTTTTTTTATATTGAAAGTTTTTTTATGGCACCAATATGGTAACTTAAAGGGTTTCTATGCGTGCAACCAAAGGCTTATTTTAATTTCGCTTTCGTTATTTGTATTGTGTGGCTTAGAATATGGCGGGCTCGCTTAACCAAAGCGGCACGACTGTGATTTGCTAAAGTGACCATTTCGTTATTTTTGCCGTGTTCTTATTTTTTGGAATAGTGCCTGGCAGCATGATCAATGTGCAAATGCATGCAACACTTAATTCCGGGGCCGCCGATTTCAGGCTTTTTATTTCTTACAATTTTAAAATTTATTTTGTGCTGCTCGGAGTGTTGCCTTATTAGAATAATGGCTATGGAACTTGGCTTACCTGTAAAGAAGCAAAAGAGAAAAAATATTTATATTATTTGTTATTTTTATACATTATTTTTATAGTTATAAGTGTTAGAAATAGTTCTTTGAAATGTTAATTTTTTCTTAAGAAATTCTTGCATGCTGCGTGGTCCAGCTAAAGTGAGTGATTTGTGTGCCTTCTTATTTTATTTCATAAGAAAATTTGTTGATTTCATAATTTTATTTTTAAATATTTGTTTATTTTATTTATTTTTATTTTTGTATTTCTTATTTTTCAAAGACAATTTTTTTAATGAAAAATTGTGGTCTATAGCTTTCAAGTCAATATCATTAAAATTTTTTAAATATGAAAGGAAAACAAAATTTGAGGAATTCAAACAGTGAACAGCAAAAAAGCATTCCAAAAATAAAAAATAAAAAGTCATTAGTCATTCTATGTTTGGATTGAATTGAAGTTAAAAAAACTTTTTATCTTATTAAGAATGCTAGTATAAAGTAATAATTAGATTTGAATATATAACAACTTAAACTTGCGGTTTTTATACCCACTTTAGGAAAATCAAGGGTAAACCGTCTATGGAGGGTACCCACATTTGTTTTGAACTTAAGGACATTACGGAACAGTCAAAACAACAATCAAAAAGCAAACTATTTGAAATTGTGGAAAGATTCCATTCGTTTTTGGAGGGGTTATTCGATTTTTTTAAAGAGCTAGTCTAAATGGCACCAATGAATATTCATTCCTCAAAATAATTTATGGTCGAAATTGGTTGCTCGTATACTTTATGTATATACTTTGAATACCACATAATACGCCAGTTACTTGAGTGATGCTTTCATTTCAAGGCTATGCATATTTATGCGTCTCGCTGCGCATTGGCACGCCCAGAGCCAGCTTAACTAAAAACTTCTCACTGATCTGCTACTGCGTAGGGTCTGCTTCGAGTACTTATGGTATGGTATGGTATTGCTGTAAAGTAGCTTTGCTCATTAGCAACACTTATTCGACTGAGCCAGTTATTTAACAACTTGTAGGCTTCATCTTAGCAATCTCTTATCAACGTTTGTAGTTTTTCTGTGGTTCTTGATCACACCCAAGCATTTATCATTGCTTAACCCAAATACATATTTTTTGAAGAATCAAATGTGTTCAATGATTATTACTCATCATTAGAGCTGAGAACACTTAATCACAACGAAAAGTTGGAAGCAAGATGTTAAATATGAAATACACACATTGCAGACAATTAATCATGCAAAGGCGGCCTAACGGATACAGCATGAACAAAAAGGGAATAAAAGAATAAACCAGCCCGTACAAAGGAAAAACAAAAGTATAATTATTTATGAAAAAAAAAAAAAATAATAAAAAATAAAAATGATTTAACCGAGCAGAGAATTTTGTTAATATGCAACAAAGCATTTAATAGCCCAAACGAAAACTCTACAGACACGCAGCCAAGCCAAGCGAAGGCAAAGCATTGACATTAACCACAAAAGTCAATGGTAAGGTTTCATGAAGGTGCCTCACACATACATACACATGATCAACACAATTCTAATTCACACTCTGCGGTGTGCTTGTGCCCCATACACTCGCATTATTATTTGCGTTCTGTGCTGAGGTTTTCACATTTATCCGGCGGAAGTAGGCAATTGCATATGCGTTGCATGTAGCAACTTCGTCAGCAGTTGCCGCCAGTTACGGCAATGCCTTTTGCTGAAGATAAACGCTCAGCGTTGCGTCATCGCCAAGCAGCTAGTCTTGCACTGTGCCGCAAAATGTGTGCCAGCCAGAGTTCTTTCACATTTGACAGTTCCATTTGACAAACAACTTGGCTAGCGGCGACGTATACATAACTTTGGCATTATTTTATGGCACTATGCCATTTGCATTTCAAATTTCTTAAGCGTTTCGAATGTGAACATGCTGCACGTTTAGCGCTGGCGAAATGTTTATGCAATTCCGCCGTGGTGTGTCACATGGAAATTTGCCAAGCCAGGTAAGTGCCACACGCGCGATGTGTGCAGCATAAGAAATTATTGAAATTTTGCCTTTTCTGAAAATGAATAAAAATATTAAAATATGCACGTTGCCATGTTGCGTTGCGAATAACACTATCGACACATCTGAGACTATAAAATATGGACATCTAATAGTTACGTTGCGTGGGCTGCAGCTAAAAATATACAAAGACATACCATAGTGCAATACCAGTTTTTTTAACACAAATGCAATGGTGTATTTATTTGGCCATAACTTGCTAGCTTAAAATACGATAACAATTCAACATTAACAAATATAAATGTAACAGTAGACTTGGGCCGACTTTGTGACTTGTGTTAAGCCCAACCGATTTAGATGATTTGCTCTACAGAAAGGTACTGTCTAACATTACGAGCGGTCTTATTGATATTCTGGCAACTGGAAATACTTATGTTACTAGATATAATCTAATAAGACCATAATATAATTTGAGATTTTTTTTTGCATTAACGTACTCACAACGTTTTGATTTACAAGCGCTCTTAAAACTAAATTTCAAGGTTAATTGTGTATGAGCCGAAGACAAAACAGCAATGAACCGTTGGGAAATTCAAAGACAAGTCAAATCCAGGAAAAGTTTTTTGCGCACAAAGCATTGCAAAGCAAATCCTTATATGTTTCTTCGGCCGAAAATGTTATACGGCCACGGTTCAAATTGACCATTGGTTTTCCGGAAGTCTTCCCAAAAAATTAGAAAACCAACAACTGAAGAAGAATCATTCTCTTACATGACATTGCAATCTGTCACAGATATTCGACCAAACGCAACATTAAATTGAGGACTCATTCTCCGAGCAGTCCGGATTTGGAATTCACTAAGAAATATATTGCTCGTCTAGGAATTATTTTGAAAAACAATATTAATTAAGGTGTTGATTCGATTGACTAGGCTTAAATAAATGACAATAATTTAAATAATTCCATTTTTATTATTTATTTTTGGATTGCTTTGTTTTATAGGGTATTCAAATGCAATGTGAATACCTCGAAAACGTTTTGATTGATCTGTTATATATACAATTTTCCCAAATTTGCTTTTTTTCACAAATGTATTGTTTGGAATAAAATAAATATTCATGACAGTTTTATCGTGATTTCTTACTTATTGAGAGACTACTTCTCAAAATCATCGACAGACATTGAAATGTACAGATGGACATTTCCTGATCTATTAATGAGGTAACGGTGATAATTTATATAAATATATATATTTAAATGGGTCTCGGTCACTACTTCGATTAGATATATTTTTGTAGCAAAAATTTCTATAGCGTATGGTGAAGGGTCAATAAAGCATTCCCAAAAAAAAAAAAAGTCATTAGTCATTCTATTTTTGGATTGAATTGAAATTTTTAAACTTTTTATCTTATTAAGAATGGTAGTATAAAATTATAATTAGATTTGATTAGATATATTTTTGTAGCAAAAATTTCTATAGCGCATGGTGAATGGTCAATGAAAAGCTTGGAATTAAATAAGATTGTGACACAGTCGCAAAGGACGAGAAGGCAAGAAAGAGAAAATAATACAACAGGAGAAATAAGAATGAGCTAGCAGTAGCGGATAAGAAAACAACACTGAAATGGTAAAGAATCGAATTATGTAATGTATCAAAATAAAAATTAGTCCCAGTAGAGCCCGGAACGGAGCAGTGGCATATGAAATGAAATGAAATGAAAAAAATCGGAAAGCATTATATTGACAGCAGTTCAAAGTATTGGAAAATTATACATTATAAAGTGATTTAATAACCATATATATAACCAGCTAAAATTGCCAATTGATACTCGCCTGTTAAGATGTATAGTACCGCTTAACTCGAATAGTTGCCGTTCAAATGAAAACGCGTTTGATTTGCTTATTTTTCACTGAAGAACTTTCAATCAAAGTATTAGGCTTTTTTCTATACGTCATCAACTGTCATAGAGTATACTAGTTTCGGTCATATGCTTGTAACTCTCAAAAGGGCGTTCAAAGACTTTTACATATGTATAAAATCATCTTCACCCTAGCACTTGATCTAACCATGTCTGTTCGCCCGTTCGTAATTGAATACTAGACTGAAGACTGAAGCAAGATTAACCAAATTCGGCAAACATATTCTATGCCATTTTTTGTATCGGGGTTTGGATCTAATCTAGATCTGAATAATATACCGATTATCTTGAGCACGCCGCTTTGCTGGAAGTTTAAGTAAGGGCATATTAATGATCAATGCGCCTATTTAAAATGAATATGCCTGAACGAAAAGCTGATGTACCTATATATAGTACACATAGTACACAGTTTGTTATTTGTTTTTAGGATTTGAGTTGTCTGCCCAGACCGTGTATAAAATTCTTTTATTTTTGCATATTTTTCGAAGAAGTATAAATTCGGAAAGGATTATTTCCATGCATTACTTCCATAAGAAATTCAGTTTAACCATGATGGGTGTATATGTATGGAGTACATAGAATTTATTTTGAATTAAAATACTTTAAATAAAATGTTTATGTATGAAAAAAAAATAATTAATTGCACAAAAGTACGTTACTTGTGTGGGTATTAGTGCATGTGCCGTCTATCGCTAACAGTAAATTGAACAAGTCTTATGTGCACTCGCTTGTTGTGGTTGCGGTGAAAATTTAAATTTTTTTTTTTTAGTTTTTTGTTGTTATTCTTTTTCTCAATTAAAATTAAGCACACAATAAATATTCTAGTTTATGTAGATTTCAATGCGGCGTGCAACAAATATCAGTCACGTCTTTCACACAAAGAATAGACAAAAGCAGCATATTAGCAACAACAATAAAAAGGAAAAAAACAAATTAAAAAAAAATTAACAAATAATAAAAACTGAAAACGTTGGCAGCGACTGGCTTCGTTTAAACAAGCTTAAGCGATAATTGCTCACATTTAAATGACACTCTCTGTGGCAGTTCTGTTTCGTTTACGGCTTGTCTATTGCCTGGCGAACTTTTTGTTTTTGTTTTACTGTTACTTTTTATTTGGCAGCCATTTGTTTTGCATGCCTCAGTGCGACTGCAGCCACGGCGCATGTGCTGTTACAAAAGTTGTTCAGCAGTAAGTTGCACAGTTGCACTGCGCTGCCAGCGTGCAGCAGGTGAATGATTTAAAAAAAATAAAAAAAATTAAAATAAATAAAAATTAAAAACTTAGAAAATAAAAATAAATAGGCAATAATCTTTACAAACTTGCAGCAAGCTGCAAAGCAATTCTGCCAAAGAATTATGGCCAAATGCAAATTGCAAATTTATTGCAAAAGCACATTGACTGAACGAATGTTGCGCTTGAAATTGATTGCGGTTGACATATTTATTGTATGCGCTTGCAGCAGAGATGATACCATAAAGCTATACATATGCAAGTATATATGTATTCGTATATATGTATTCGAGTGTGCAAGTTATGTCTGTTAATTAACTGCACATAAAGTTGTGCGCTTGCAAGCGGCAAACAACGATTAACAACTTCATTTCGAGACAGTCTTTACCGAAAAACGTGTTGAAGTGCACGAATAGTATTGTTTAACGCAGAAGTTGTCTTTTTAGCATAGGCCTACGACCGATGCTCAGTTAAATGAGGCCAATATTTGTCACATGCATTGCTAGGCAAAGCGAGGCAGCTAAGCACTTAGGCAGTACTACATGTAAGGCTACAGAAAGGACTGCTGCAAGTGAGCGGTATGCTATTTCAAAGGTGCAGCTGCGAGCTCTGTTTTGCATGTGTCATTAGCCTAGAGAATTGTTCCCAACAATAGCTATATTTTGCAGTAGTGTAAATTGTGGCTTTTCTCGATGAGTCTCAGGTTTTAAGTGTAGTTACTCATGTCCAGGCATTTGAATGTAGGTCTTCGTCTTTATTAAGCTACTTGGTGGAATTCTGCTACGAAATTATCGCAAGTTTATGGCAATAAATCTATGCAAAAAGAAAATAACTTGAAAGAATTATAAAAAAAAATTAATTAGCACATGTGCGGATGCTT
>JXOS01066977.1:0-16608 GCA_001015075.1 Cirrula hians
ATAATTATGATAGCTCAATAATTAAATTTCGATAAATTTTAATAATTTCACTGGATAAATTTTCTTTATACCCTCCTTTCGATCCATATAGGTGTATTGTAAGAACTCCTGATTTTCATACAATCTTGCTTATTTTTGGTACACACATTGATCATAATTATGATACCTCAATAATTAAATTTCGCTGAATTTGATTAATTTTTTGTATCTAAATTTGTTAAAAACCCTTTTTTGGGACCCCATACATGAACTGGAGGTACCTCTGAATTTAGCAATTCAAAAATTTAAAATATTCAAAAGATAATATTAGATAATTCTGCACTTAAATCTCAATAGGGACCATATGGTAGTACTGGAGATACCTCAGATATTTATTCAATCACGACCATTATGGGAATACACTTAGATTTATAAATATTCACCTATTAACGAAATTGTGAAATTAGATCTAACATTTTTCAATAGATTATGTGCGCCGAATTTGGGAATTCTAGCCCAACGCATTCTTTCTAGAATTTGATTATGGACGGACGGACAGCCAATTTCATTGGTGACGTGTTTAAAAAACCGACAGTCATGGTAGGTTCCTGAAATGTGTATGTACTGATTTGGCCCGTTCTTGAAAGTAAGTTGGCAGTTTCCAAAATGTGTACAGAAACCGAATATCATCCGTCTAGCTGCACAATTATTGGAGTTGTCGTGTTCACGGACAGACGGAAAGACAGATGTCCATCCATTTTCTCTGTGATACATTGAAAATCTTGCAAAGCAACTTGTGGGTAAATGAATAACTGTGTCAGAGATCAAATCTGAAATCCATCATGATATAAAAGTATCGTTTCAATCTGTTGACATGTGCTCTCGCTGCTACTCATACTTTAAGTTAACACATGCTTGCGTTTTCGTGCGATCAGTTCGTCGATGCAAACTAAACGCCGTTTATTTTCATACCAATCGCACTGGCTTTAATCATTTACTATAAAGTTTTTTTGGCAAGTTCATTTACTTCTGCCAATTCTCGTTATTTCTGGCGGCAAGTTCACTTTGTTTCAACGCCGACTGCAGTTAATTTCGGCACTCATAGTTGTCATGTTGATTTGCACGAACTCGAAGCTCGGCTTCGTTTGGCAAGTGCGCTTATTCAACATTTGAATTATGCTCAATTGCTTGGCGCTAACTGCTGCTACAGCTTGCCAAGCTTTTAGTTATTATCTTACCAAATCTCTTTCACTTTTTTCTACGGATATATTTTGTTTTGTGTCTATTTTTATTTCTTTTTTTTTTTAATCATTGTTTTAATATTGTCGTTCCTTTTTATTTTGGCAGTTCTTTTGCAAATTTTTTCGGTACTTTATGGGCTTGGCGTTGCTGTGCTTACCTTGTGGCAGTGCTTTGAACTCATCAATTAATTATTCAACAGCAGTGAAAACAAAAACAACAAGCACGGCAAAGGGTAAACCAACTTTCGATTTTCAAAATCACTAATTCATTATTTAGCCTTGCACGGCCAACAACACCAAACCCCAAACAATCCAAAAACAATATGAAAATCAGAACAGCAAGTTTCGGTTAAAAAAAGAAGTTACAGAAAACACACAACAACAACAACGACAAAAATTTGTGTGCTATTTGTGGAAATACAGCACACTGCGAGTGACTGACTGCTACCTGCTGCACAGGCGCAGTTCATTGATTGCATTTCATTTCACTCTAATGCGCTGCTTTGCGACAAATTCACACAGTCGCTCACGCAGCCAGACGATGTTTGATTAATTTTGTTATTATTTTCGGCAATAATACACAAACTTAAATAAAAATAAAAAAAATTATAAAAAAAATAACGAAATACGAACGAAAACGAAACGAAAAATTAAAAAGGCAAACGTCTGAATGAATTGGTCTGTACATTCTGTAGATGCGACCGTTTGCGCACGCAATGCGCCACCGCTCGCTGGCTGGCTGGCCGAGAGGAACTACATATAGCAGCAGCAACAACAACGCAACGCTCAACATGAAATATCGTATAAACACAGCCAACGGCAGCTACCTAATAGCCGAAATTCCAGGAAGGACATCGGCTTTTCATTGTAATTAAATTGTTTGTGTTTGTTGCTGTTGGTGTTGTTGTTTGGAATGTTGTTGTTATTGGCGTTTCAACGCCTTAGACAGTGTAGTGCTGCATTATGTTGTTATGACCACGCTGACGCACTGTTCGTGCACTAAGGACCCCATTTAGCGGTGCCTGCCATTTATGTTAGTTTAATAAGCGCATTACCGGCACATGCACTGGCCAACGATCGCATATTCATGAAACAACAACTGACATTTTATTGTTTGCGTCGTGTTTTGCAAAGTGTGGCTTCACACTGGGTCGCTTTTGTTCTATGCACGCTCGCCTGTTCTCGTTATCAATGCTGCACTGCGCTGTGTGTGTGCACTCACACGTTTATTCCTTTTTATTTTTTTTTTTTGTATTTATTTTACACAGAAATTTGTTTGTTTTCGGCAAATGGTGAATGGACAAAAACAAGAACAACTGCAATGGTTAAAAAATCAAGAAATCCGTTCCTTCGAATAGCTGGGCGTCTCGGCAGTTTTACTGCTTGGCGTTGTTTGTGTGAATCAGGGTGATTGTCCTTTTGAGTATGTGCACATATCCTTGGAATTATGTGTTTCTCGCCTCGTACCTTTATTTATTTATTATTGCATGATATCGAGTTCATATAACATTATTAGAAATTTCCTTTTTAATGGATTTAAAATAAATTATTGAAATGTGCCGCTTGATTTCTTGGAAACCGCAAGCAGATCCTGCTCAGTATGAGAACAATGTAAGCAGCAGCTAGTCAAAGCCAACAACCAGCTTTACTTTGTGGTAAATTTTGGAAAGAAGAAAATCGGAAGGCATCACTTTTTTGACTCTGAGATTGACATCCCTGAAACTCAGATACGTGTGAAATTGACTTGCCGGAGCCTTTTGATGACGCACCGAGATTTTCTGTCTTTTTATAACTACTTGGTATATGTTTATATTCATCATTTTGCTTGTGACTTCCAGGCTCAATAAGTCCTCATTATTTCACTCTCTTCAAAGGTACATAAATGGTTCCAACATGCGGCTATATTCAAGGCAACCACAATCCCATAGATCATGAAGATTATGCGGAATTTGAATTTAACGTTCGTTGTATTTTTCCTATAAATTCAATAGGAATTAGACATGTAACAATGTAACAGTCTACTTAGACCGACAGTACTACACTTACCCCCTTCAAATATTTTGACAACTATCAGACTGAATGCTTTCCTTTTATGTCTGTTCTTCTTTAATGCACAATATCATTGCTAACTGACCATCATTGCTAAATGACCATCTCGATTAAAAGTATATAATTTTAATATTTAGTTGTTTATCTGCAGAAATTTCTTATTTTGACGAAATGGAGGTACTGGGATACGAATTAATTTACTCAGATAATGCCAGTTATTATTAATTAATCTAGCCATTAATATCTTTATTATCTAGATTCAGAACTTTCAATGATGTGTATTAGATTATCTGAGGAATTTGACATAAAACGACAAATTTTTATGAAAGCCTCCGACTCTTACTAGATTGTTGTACTGGGGTTACCACGGAATATCATGTGTACATCTTTGAATAATAAATGGCTCATATCAATGTTAAAAAACCTACCAACATTCTTTGACTTTTGATGATATTTGTAAGTTAAATGGCATTAAAACATTTTTTTTCTACATAGGCATATTGCGAATGCATATAATTTTATCCGATGCCATACATTTTTATATACGCCGCCAATGAAAAAAGCAATGTGTACATTAGTTTTGACGGTACTTTTGTAATACCCAGAACGAGTGATCGGAGACCTATCAAAATATATACCGATATGATCCGCATCACCACAGGACTTGATCTATGTATGTCCGTACTTTAGCCCGTCCGTCGTTCGTAAGCAAAAACTAGAAAGACCGAATTGAGCTTGATTAAAAAATACGCACACACATTCTAGGGAAAAATGTTAGATTGTAGTTTGAATTTGGTTTAGATCCGACCAGTATTTCAGCTACCTCCAGTACACCTCTTTACCCAAATTTGAGGCCGTACTTCTACTGGAGCCCGAGTTGGAGTTAGTATTTGGCAATGCAATTTCATTATTTGGCAGATATTCATAACATCTAAGTGTGTTGCGAAAATATTCATGATTGAATAAAGATCAGAGGTACCTCCAGTACTCCCATATGCTCCCAAAAGAGGTTTTAGTGGAGAAGTACCCACAGTTATCATTTAAATTTCATAAAATCTGAATGAATCATAAATAAAGCTAATTAGTGTACCAAAAATGGGCAAGATTCGATGAAATTTAGAATTACCCCCTGTACAACTATGTGGTCCCAAAAGAGGGCTTTTAGCAAATGTAGGTAGAAAATTGTTCAAATTCAACGAAATTTTAGTATTAAGTTATCAAAATTATGATGAATGTGTATACCAAAAATCCACATGATTAGATACAACTCAGAGATACCTCCAATATACCTATATTGTCCGGAAAAAGGGTCCAGAGCATATTTGAATAGAAAAAATATTCTAAATATTTTGGGAGCGACGTAAATCCACTGTCATTACATTACACAGTTTTGGCGTATAAATTTCAATAATACCAACAAATGATAAGGAGAAAATTTTGAATGATGGCTTTTTTGTAGCCGACTACTTCATCTATATTGTTTAATTTATATTTAAGTATATGCATCATAAAGTGAGTGCTACTCTTCGAATACATGAATACAGTCTCAGTACTGTATTGCTGTACATGCTAGCCCTTCAGCACAACCACGTGTTGCTATTTTGGTACATATCTGCTGGACGTCGACACGAAATTTTCCTCTCAAAGGTTTTTTGTTTAATTGTGATTTAATTAAATTTGTATTTGTATTTGCCGTTGTTGTTGTTGTTGTTGTTGTTGTTGTTGTTGTTGCTGTGTTAACATTATTCCATGGTAGGCTTGTCTCGCGGGGAAATGGAATATTTTGACGCAGAAGCTGCTAAGTACTTGTGCATATTCTACTCGTATTCTTGATTCGAGTGTGTTATTGTTGTGCATGTGTAAATAAAAAAAATACGAGTAAATAGTTGAAAAGGGCGATTGTGTTGTTGATTGATGTTGTCACAAATTGTTTGCACTTTAATCGCCTATTAACTCATCGCTATGAACATCAAAGCATTGTGGCTCATGTTCAACGCGCGTTTCCATGGCGTACGAGTGACGACACGCTGTATGTGTTTGTGTTGCATACGAAATTAACCAGACAGCTATAAACTCTCATTGATATTAATGCTTGTACTGGCTGTTTTGTTGGTACTTCTGCTATTGCTATTGTAAGAATTAAAGTTGAAGCTCGTCAATGGTATGCAGTTGTTAGTATCAGTGGAAAAATTATGATTTGTCTGTGTGTAGTTGTTGTCATTTGATGTTATGATTGGAATTGTTTAAAGTTTAGAAAAACTTTCCATTTGTGACATTGTCGACGCACAATGAACACAACTTGTTGAAATTGCATGTCAAATAATCACTCCCATTACAATCGCTTCCCAAGGTATGCATGATCAAACATTAAAAAAATTCCAAAGAAAAACTTCGATTTGATAATTGAAGAACAGTACGCCAAACGTTTCAACAGCTAAGTGGCAGTCCAATGTGGCAAAAGCGAATGTACTTGAAAAGAATGTGAAACTTACTTATTGCAGTATGGTTCTGCAAATATTGTTCGCGCACTTATCCGTCCATGAAAGCTTTGCATAAAGGAATGTGTTGCTGGAAAGCTGCCGAATATTATTTCGTAGGTCTTTCGGCACTTTCAATGCGAAAGAGTATTACCGCATTTCGGTTGTTATACCGATCAGTCAATTGATTATGGGTATTATATGTATGTGGAAACTATGTAATGCATAGAAAAAATAGTTTCCGACTATATGTTTCATGGAGACATATACAATAAAACGAAAAATCGATTGTCCGGGTTTCTGAAAGTTTTTTGTAAAAAGTAACGTCAAGTTCGTGAATGGGCAATATCGGCCTATACCATCGGGAACCTCTCATAGTATACACGGCTACTCCTAATTTTATAGACATTAGCATAAAAGCTAGGTGGTTCACCGCATTGTAATTAAATTTGGCATGGAAGCATTTTTAAGTTAATGCTATAATATTATATAATTTGAGTAAAATCGGTCTATAACTTCGGGTACCTCTCATAGAACGTTCATATTGTACAGAAATTTGATAATGTAGAATTTTTGGGTTATTCCCATAATATTGAACAGTTTGACCGCAATCAGTTATAAGTTTGGGCACCTTCCATAGAATGTTTAATCCGAAATTTCGGATGATAGAATTTTTTGGTTATTGTTGTAATATTGTAAAATTCCCGATTTTCCCGAAAATTCCCAATTTCATGGAAATTTGTATAAATGTCAGCTGCTTAATTATGTGTTGCCGATATTTGAAATTAATGCTTTTGAAAGTATTGCCATAATTTTCTTCAGTTTACAAGCAGTCTATAGTGTCGGATACATCTAATAGATTTTTACTCGGATCTTACTGATATTTGGTATTGCTGCCATATTTTGATGAAGGGTTTAACCGATTATTTCATCTTTCATGTTTAACTTTTTCATTTTACTTTTTGTTCCAATGTAAGCACAATAGTTTTGTTAACATGTGTTCCTGAGAAGTAAATGAAACCGTGTCTATACAATTATTTGTCTAATAGTTGGAATACCATTGATTCACAGGAGGTTCGAAATATTGGATCCATATTCAAACAGATAGTTGGATTCGGTTGATTAATTTTTAAAATTAAAATAATAACTGTTCCCAATTAAATACACTGCTGTTAATAAATATTTTATAAACAGACAGAGAAACATCATTTTTCAATAGCATGGTACACAGTTGATACACAATCCTGATTCCATACCCAATTTCAGTAGCATGCATTGAAAAACTTACAATTAACTAAGATTCATAAATCACGCTCAAAAGTTACCCAAGTTATCGTATTTTTCCCTATATTTCGATTCTTTTAATATGCCTCCAAGAAACATATATTCGTAAATAATATTTTCTATAACGCCAGTCTATGACTGATGATGATAAAACCAATATTTTATGTGTTAATGTGGCAAAAGGTATACTAGTTTTGATGGTACGTTTGTAAAACCCAGAACGAGTGCAAGAAGAGATTTCAAAATAAATATCCATATGACCGGCATTACCACAGATTCGAGAGAGATTGCGTTGGGCTAGATTTACCAAATTCGGTACATACAATCTATGAAAAAATGTAAGATCAACCTTAAGAGGTTATATTTTGCAATCGAATTTCGTAATTAGATAAATTATCATAGCATCTAATTATTTGGAACATAATGAACATGATTTCATGAAAATAGCAGGTATCTCTAGTACACCTATGTCGTCAGAAAAAAAGGATATTACGCAGAATTAGCCACCAGCATTAAAGAAATTCAACGAATTACCATTTTTCAGTGGACTTAAATATGAATGAATGTGTACGAAGAGTGAGTGTGATTGGATGAAATTCAGAGATACCTCCACTACACATATGTTGCTCGAAAAGAGGGGTTTAAGCAAGTTTGGCCAGAACAATTGATCGAATTCAACAAAATTTGATTGGTGAGTGTTTATAATTATGATCAATGTGTGAACCAAAACGTGACAACATTGGAGGACTCCTTAGAAAGTTTCATTGATTCATATTCGTAAAATTAGAATATTAGTTGAAGAATTATCAAATCCATATAACTTTATATATTATAAACTAAAAACTTATATTTCTTCAATTTTGGCTTATCGTGATCATCCCGACTTCACGAAAAATGGCTTAAATATCAGGTATTTCGCATGCTTCGGAAATGTGTTACTTTGACGTTTTGACGTTATGGTCATATTATTCTAAGATATGAGCGAAATTAGTTTATAAATTTGGATACTTCGCATAGGCGTTAAACCCAGTTCTTTTATCGGAAGTTACTGAAATTTGCGATTCTTATATTAATTTCAAAATTAGGTCAACGTATATTGGTTTTTGCTAGGAATTTGTATATAAACCTGTGAATTTTTTAACACTTCCGAGTCATCTTTCAATTATGCCCATGTCAAACTTTTTACGATATTTCATGTACTTCTGATGATATTTGCTAAAATATTTGTTAAAATAGTAATTAAACCCTGCGTCCGTCTCTTTTTAAGTACTAAGATTTGTTATATTGGTGTCATCTTGAATGCCGTATTGCTTTTAGATGTATTGATTTTTTGTATATTACTTCGCTTTAAACTCTATATTTGATCTACAGAGATGAACTTACTCAATGTGATCTCGCCCATTTTGGGCACATTGATAGGGTATACCAGTATCATCTTAGTTACTTCATTTCAGCAATTTGTATTCGTATTTGCTACTACTTTGACATGAAACAGTTCTTTTAGATCGTAAAACTGTGCTGGACGTTTCTATGGTTCTAAAATCTATGATTTTACTGCTAAGGCTTGTTACCGTGTTTGGAAAATTCGCTCAACGGTGTGCCTCTAGATTTTGATTATATCTGTATATATTTTATAAGAAGTCCAATTTGTCGTTTTGGATGTAACAAACGCGTGGACAAAAAAATATAAACGTTCCAAATAATTGCGAACATGTACAAATAAATACTATTGCTGTATCTGTTTACGAAAGTTCCACCCCAATTTAAGGCTAAAGGCGAATCCATTGATAAAGTGTCGCACTTTTAAACAGCTCACATGTTTTGAGGTCCTATTACGCTGCCAAATAATGCTCAATTTAAGTATTAATTTCCAATTTAGTTTTATGAAATAACATCATTTATAAAAAACACCAGATCATTTATTCGATTATAATCAGAGTATAAATATTTTTGATAGAAATCAGTTTTGGGAAATAATGCACATACCAAAAACGATTAAATGAATAAATGCAACCAGAGAGTACAATATTTAACACGCACACACATTAAATTTATTGTAGTCGCATTGACTGAGTGGGACACAAAATGAAATTGGCTCAGATGCGATCTGTTAAAAAGGTCGGATAAAATGTATACATATACAGTCGGCTTAAGCCGACAATGAAAAATACACGTCGCTTCCAAAATGTTCAGTATAATTTTTCTGGCCAAATTTCCCAAACGCCCTCATTTCGGACCACATAGGTACACTGGAGGTACCTCTGAAAAATTGAAATAGTATCTGTGGGTAATGCTGCATTAAAGCCTCAATTGGGGCCATATAGGTGTGCTGGAGGTACTTCTGAATTTCTTCGAATCTTGCTCATTTTTGGTATTCTTATTGAATTCTTATTGAATTTATGTTTACTGAATTCATTAATTTTATAAAAATTAAAGAACTGGAGATATGTCTGATTTTTATTCAATCACGACTATTTTTTGAACATATATATATATGTTATGAATATGTATATACTAATGTACACATTTTGATGTTATGAATATGCATATACAAATGGAATCGCATTGTAAAATACCAACTCTAACGGCTCCGGTAGAGTTAAGGCAGCAATTTTTCGTAAAAAGGTGTACTGGAAACATTTTTCCCTAAAATGTGTGTGCCGAATTTCGAAAGTCTAGCTCAATTACTTCTTTCTAGTTTCAGCTTACGGATGCATGGACGGACAGACGGTCGGATGGACATGGCTGGATCAATGCCTGTGGTGATGCTGATCATAACAGTATACATTATGATAGGCCTCCCATCACTCGTTCTGGGTGTTACAAACGTATCGTCGAAACTAATGTACACTATGCCAATTTCATTGGCAACGTTTATGAAAAACGCACAGTGAGTCCAACACTCGACAACTCAATTCACCTTAATTGTAAGACATCAAGTTTTTTCGTGTTGAAACAAAAACCAAATTAATTTTTCTTGTATTCAAGTACGGTACTGGGTTAGCCCAACAAGAAAAGCATAAAGGTAGGGTATATACAAAAGTTGAACTTTATATAAAAAATTCTATGGTAGGTTCTCGAAGTTATAGATTAATTTAGCCATTTCATAAAATTGACCTGGATTTTTGAAAAATATGGACAATAGCCAATTTTTAATAATCTAGCTCTAAAAATAGTCGAGTTATTTTGATCAAAATCATATGGATGGATGGGTACTACCAATTAATATTTTTTGACGAAATTGAAATTATTGTATAAGAGCGATTCAAATCAAAAATAGTAGACATCGGCTCGGTTTCATACATAGCTTTTTTGCAAACTGGTCAATCAGGACAAAGCTCTCTTTGCGGCAACTGTTTTGTTCTTGAAGGTATTGACTAGCTATCGCAATGAATTTTGAATTTTTGAATCTAGCTTCCTTTAGAATCTATTTGCAATCAAAATGCAGTGATTCCCTTGGTTCGGTTACATCAGTCCTATGCATGCTCGACAATCATCTCATAAGTTCCAAATTAGCTATGGTCTTTAGCTTGGCAGCATCATGCATAGCTTGGTACTGCTGAAAATGGGTGTCACAGTCTACGCCTGCGCCGTTGCGTTTGGTGCCGGCTGTAATTATTTTCATTACAGATCTGAGTAGTCAAATCACGTGCAAGCCTGCTTGATCATCCAACTGCCTTCTGTCTGACTCAACCAACCCTCGCGGAATCGTAAATTTATTCGCTAATTGTTTCTGTATTTTATCACTTATTTATGCACATATTTATTTAATTCATTTTAATTGGCTTTCATATGAGCATTTGCACATGACTATTTCCGGACGCGAATGTTTGCTAAATGTGTTGGCAAATGTATTTCTAATTCGTAAATATCTTGTGGTTGTTGTTGTTCTTTGTATTTTTCTGTATTTTGATTTTGAATAATTTTAATGTGCATTTTCTGTAATAAAATTTAATGTTTATGGTTAATATATTGTATTAGTTTTATTCGGAACTGTACGGCGTTGGCTTACACGTGCGGGAGTCGTAAAAGCATTCGAAATGCCAATAGACGCGGATTATTGAGACACAATCGTACGTGGTTTAAGTCACGTTAAATGCTTTAAGCTATATTTTCATTACTTTTTTCAATATTTTGATTTTTATTTTTAACTTTAATTTCTTATTTTTTATTATTTTCGTATTTTTTTCTCTTTAACTTTTATGAGCATTTTTTATTATTATTTATTTTTTGTTTTTGGCTACTTTATGCTCTTATTTATTTCTATTTCTGTTTTCTATTTCATTTAATTGTTATTTTTTGAATTTTTTTTTGTTTTTGCTTATTTATTTATTTTAAAATTATGTATCTACGTACATATGGCTTGCATACATGTATGTGTGTGTAGAAGGCATAATGCTATTGTCTTTAAGTTGTTGTTGCCCTGTGCTCTGCTGTGCTGTGCTGTGCCGTGCCGTGCCGGCCTAGTCTAATGTTTTAATACCTTTTATTTTTTACATTTTATTGTCGAATTTTTAATTAAATTTTATATTATTTAAACACACGCGCATATTGTGTTGTAATACCATTTATTGCAAGTTCAATGGCTTCTGAAATGTTCATTTATTTTTAAACTTACTTAATTCATTTTTATTTTTAGCGCAAGTCGATTTGCCCAATTCGCTTTGAATTGCTTTGAATTTTTGCCATTTGTTTTGTGTGTTCGTTATACTTTATAAATTTAATATCATGCCTTCATTATAACCGTCCCGTATAGACGGGAGCTTTATGGATTACTCCAAGCTATGCTCTGCATAGAAATTAGCAGTTATTTGTTGCAGAAAAGCGGAGTCATAGAAAAAAACATGAAAGATGTAATATTCAGTCAAAATTGACTAAATAATACCCATCCGTCATTCGTTTTAGAGCATCTTCAAAATTTGGACGGATAAGAAATTGCAGTAGCTTACCAAAAGACAATTGAAAATTTTACATATTAAAGTAAAATCCCGGGTCCCTATGGACTGACGTAAGCTAAATTGAAGAATGTTAAGGTAATAACTAGTAAAATTAAGGAAAATTATTTACTGATTTAGCTATCCTCGAACTCGTTCTGGCTTTTTACAAAATATATGCAGAAACCAATTACTCTTTAATTTACAAACATTCCTCAATTTATCGTCCTAACGGACAGATGGACAGACAGAAGAATATGTCCACAAGAAACATAAAGTTCGAAATGAGTATTACTATGCAATGTATACTTTGCACAAGCCTATAATACCCTCAGTCTCGGATAGGTTTTAAAACAATTCGAAAGAGCGATATCCGTACTTCCACCTGTCCCTTCGTACTATAACTCAATTCCTGAGCTCGTTGAAATATGGGTTTTGAATATATTTTGCGGTACCTAAGTGCAAGCTCGTGGAAGGAAAAAGTCTTCATTGCCATGAGATCATAAACCAGGGGCCTTATGTCAAATTCCGGAAATTTAATATTCATGGTTACGCCATTCCGGTAGCTTATTTCGACCAAACACGTCAAACTAACATATATTCTTTTAATTGAGATCCTGTTCATTACAACTGGTGGAAATTCGATTGTTAGGAATTACAGGGCCAATTCTATCTGCGAATTCACAAAAATTTGTTTCGAGACATACTTCTTATTGCAAGTGATGAGAATTATGAATTGATTTCATACCTATACATGAATTGTTTTCATAGTTAATGGGCAATACTAAATCATCGACAACGGTATTACAAAATATTATCGAACTCGATATTTAATATCAGGTATATCTTCATAGAGTGCACAAAGATTTAGCTCGTGACCTGCAATTGAGAGGTGAACTCTTTGTGTTGGGTAGGACAATAATGCTCGCCCAGAAAACTACAAAATACTAATGAATGTTGGATAAGCTCTTGAATTATATGAAATAGCAAAATAGTGCGAAATGTTAAAAAAAGTACGAAAATTATAGTCGACTTGGGCTGACAGTGAGGTACATATCGCCAAATTGTTTGGTACAGGCAAATGGAATGAAATGAATCAGGTTAAAATCAACAAAAAATTTTTGTTTAATTAATCGGAAACACTATTCTTGGATCAGAAAGGTGTGCTGAAGGAATCTCAGATTTTCATCCATCCAAGTCTGTTAAATTTAAGAAATGTTTGTAACAATAATTGCTTAGAACGCTCTTTTTGAGGTTCCTTTGATGTTAATGCAGACACGCCCAAACATATGAAAGTGAAAAATTTAAACGGTTCAGCTTGCAATAAAAAAAATATTTTCTTATGAATTTAAAACCCTATACCAATGTTTCTATTGTTTCTATTCAATATTTATTCGAACTTATTAATTTATTGGGGATTCAGAGGGGATTGGGGATTGCATAAACCCTCTTTTTGAAACATATATGTTTACTGAACGTACCTTTGGTTCCCCCAAATTTTTACACTTTGGAACTACAGTTTTTACAAGTTATGCACGATATAATAAACTGATTTGAAAAGTGAATCAATAGGTCTTAACATTAATTAAAAATTATATATCAAATGCTTAAATTTCGTCTATTATGGGAAGATGAATCAATGACCAATAACGGAGATTTTGAACACATATAAAAAATTTTAACTGTAAATTTTAAAATACGTGAATAACCTATGACAACTTATTTAGTTAGTTCTGGGTTCGCCAATGGATGTTACCCTGGTTTAAGATCAAATACCGACAGATATATAGCTACTGCCAGCATCCACGACATAGAGTAGAATAAAATAAATTAACTCGTCTTAGAATGAAATAAATTTTAAGATTGGTAGTTTTTGTTCGTCGGCATAGCAGACAATAAAAGACAAAACTGCGAATTCGATCAATAATTTGAGTTACCCAACTCATAATATTTAACTACAAATCCATTTTAACTTGACTTAAGCTCACCTAATCCATTCGTTTAACAACCGCAAGTACACATTTACGCACATAATGCGTGAAATATCTGAGCGGTAGTGTGTAGTCAGTTTGGACCGAGTATTACTTATATTCTATTTACATATGTTGTCTATATGCATATAAATATTTATATAAGTGTATTTGATATGTTTCATTTGGCAATTAAGTATGAAATAGAATACTTAATGACAATGCCGCAATGGAAATTATCGGCGATTTCAAAATCGCTCTCGCTGTGAATTTAGAAAATAATTTAATGTAACAGAAATTAGATTTTATAAAATTTTTAGTCAAGCCAATAATGTTCAAAATAATAAAATTAATGGAAAATACTGTTAACAAAATTGTTTTATGTCACCGCGAGATTTAATAGAACTATGGAGTAATTTCATAAAAATTCTCTTAAGTCCGATACATCATTTAAAATGCAGTGTACAACAAATCCCAAACACAAAAACACTTAACAATGCAATTACTTATTATCTGAATTATTCGGCAAATATTTGATTTGTACCTTAGTCCAGTCATCGCATAGTGAGATTTGCATGCAGGTCCGTCTGCCTGTGCGTTATTAAAATTAATTAGAGAGAAATAGGGGTATAAGTTATTTCTACCAAATTTGGCACAAATGTTCTTTGAGAAAATACCAGATGAAAGTTTGAAATTACCTTGACTAATAACATTCAATAATGTTTATAAATAGAAATACTCCGTAATCAGAGTTACCTCCGGTAAAGCTATATGCACTTAAAAGAGGGGATAAGGCAAAATCAGCCACGTTCATATGACAAATTAAGAGAACTTTCAATATTGTGTAGAAATTAATATGATCATTGCATTAAAAACGGGTATACTTCCGAACACCTAGATCCCAGATCACCGTTTTCCACAAAATAATAATAAAATCGAATATATTCCAGCACCGGACGCTTCTGCCCACGTTAATCGCTGTGAATTGGAGAATAGTGCATTGAATGGCTCGATCAAACTACAGCCAGCCAGTTCCAGTTCGCGAACGGGTCGAACCGGTTCATAATTTCGAGGATCACGCCTACGTCTTTTCTTTCCGACTTCACGTATTATTTATCAGTAAAAAAGCCAGCAGTTCCACTGCATGCTAGTGAAATTTTGTACGGGTCATAGCCAGGATACTGTAAAATTGGTGCATAATTACGGGTAGATCCCATAGAACGTCAAAAATCAGGATTTTTTACTGATTGAATGTTTTTAAAATTGGGTAAAGAAACAGTTTTGGGATATTGCCATGGCACTGAACATTTTAAAATCGGGCATTATTTCATAGAAATTGGCAGCAGTTTTATTGCATGCGACCGAAATTGGGTATGGGAGCATTTGTGGCTGATTGCGTCAATCTTGTAGAATTTGAGTAAAATTCAATTTCAAGGAAATTAGCATGAACGACAGGTATTTGATCACGTAATATGGAAATTTGGTATATAGGCATTGTAGGACTGTTGGTATAGCACTATGAATTTTGAAAAAAATGATTCATAACTTCGGGAACCTACCATAGAACGATTACGCTCTATTTCACGGAAATAAGCATAAAAGCCAAGTGTTTTATGAAATTTACGAGATTTTACGTTATTGCCGTAACATTTTTCTGTTTTAATTAGATCGGATCACTCAGACGTTCTACCCGAGATTATACTTAAATAACATAACTCATCGGGTGTTAGAAGAATTTGGCAGAGCTGAATAATTTAGATGCTTTTATAAAATGACTGTGTGTAGTCGGTTTTGAACAACTATAATGTCTATCTTATTTAGATTTTTTGACATGTGAAGAAACATTTAATAATTTAATTAATGGAATAAAATGAATATTGTCAATGCTAAGCATGAGCATGATTGGAATAAAATTATGAAATAACCGAAAAGATGGTTTTTAGAAAAATAGCCGTAATATAAAAATAACTGAATTAATCTGAATACGTCTATTTAAAAACGATTGTTAACAGGATTAACCCTCGAGAAGTAGGTGGAATCAGCCCAGGATTCGGGGTCCTTCCAATGTTGGTGTGTCCTTTGTTGTAACTATTTTGTGTCTTGTTTTTAAGATATTTTCGACCTCACAAGAGAAGAGTTACTTGTTGTGAATTCGAAGTTTGTAGAAGTGTATGCCCTTTTTTAAATTAACCTGGACATCATTACCAGTGTTACGTATTTGCGCAAAGGTATGGACATATTTACAAGAAAAATTTATACCTATATGTTCATCATCACCACGGAAATTAATATAGTGATTCCCGTCCGTTCGTCTGTCGAATTGTACGTAAGGAAAAATTAGAAATAGAGGCTTGAGCATTAATTACCACATTTGGCACCGACATACAAAAGAAGAATGCTAGATTGAATTTGCATTTAAGTAAGATCCGATCAATATTTCGGTCACCTCCATTACACCTCTTTACAGTATATTGGAGGGTTAGCGCCATTGCTGTCACACAAGTTTATCAATTAACTTTCGTATTCAGGTGGGTTGTCGTATCAACTAAACATTTTTCGAGAATAGGTATTATTTCATAGCTGGTGCCTCAAGTACACCTTTGTGGTCTTAATAAAGTACNTAGCTGGTGCCTCAAGTACACCTTTGTGGTCTTAATAAAGTACTTAAATCAGA
>JXOS01067020.1:2945-12969 GCA_001015075.1 Cirrula hians
CAAAATTGTTAATTCAGTAAATGAACCCGATTACCATCGTTACTCTAAAATAATCACTAATTATTTATGAAAACATCATGCAACTAAATAGTTTTAACATTAAAGGGCAATAATCTGCGGCATACCGTATAATCCAGAAATAATTTACATTTGCAAACCTTTACTTAAATCAAACCCAAATTTTGATTACAAGATAATTATTTCTAAAATTGATATAGATAAAAAAAANAAAAAAAATAATTCGTATATTCGGTTTTAAATTTGAACATGGATTGCTTGCCACCAGAAGTATATATAAATCAGCTTCAGTGATCAGCATCAGCACTTGAGTCGGATTTAAGAAATTTGAAAATTTTATTCTATGGAAAAATGTTAGATCGAAGATTGAATTTTATAAAGATTAGATTAATATTTCGCGAATCTCTAGTACACCTTTTTAACATAACTAGGGCATTTAGTCTAGTACAGCCATTTGATTAGCTATTTTTCAATAATTGCTAATAAGGTGGGATAATATATCATCTAAATATGTTCTGAAAATACTTCTGATAGAATAAGCATCGGAGGTATCCGATGTGTTCCAATTAAATTCAAAGAAATTTTGTTATTGAGCGAACATAAATTTGGTTGAAGAGTGATACAAAAATGGGCATGATTAAATAAAAATTAGAGGTATCTTCAGTACACGTATGTGGTCCGAAAAGAGGATTTCAAGGAAATTTCTTAAGAAACATTGCTCAAACTGAACGAAATTTAATTATTGAGTGATTACAAATATGATCATTGTCGGTACTCAGAATTATCCTTATTGGATAAAATTCAGATGTATTTTCAATACAACTATTTGATCTTGAAAGAGGTTTTCAGGCAAAATTCTCACCAAACTTTACTCGCATTCAACAAAGTTGCATTATTGAATGGACAGAGATATAATCATTGTGTATATCAAAATTGGACAGGATTGAATGAATGTCAGATGTACCACCAGTACACCTATGTAGGCCGAAAACAGTTTTGCTCAAACTCAACGAAATTCTACGAAGTTATCATAAGCATGATCAATGTGTGTACCTGATATGATCAATATTGGATGAAAATCAGATGCAGGTCCAATACAGCCATGTGGTCAAAAAATACGATTTCGAATTTCAAACTGAATCGCTTAATTTTCTCATTACGCTGTATTAAAAAATTTGAAAATGACGTATATCTCACTGTTGTTGTTCTACGCCAATTATTTTCTTTCTTACTTGTTCATTAACAATTAAGCTAAGATCGAAAGCAAATTCGAATTGGCAATTCTTACTATTCCCGAACAGGTTACTTTCAAGAAACAAGTAGAATCTCTAGTAAACGGCGTTTACAATAAACAGGAAATTGTAAAAAAATAAACGTGGATAGTGTAATTGAATATTTTTTGGAATTACAATGATCCGGTTACTGTTGCCCATAATGTAAAATTTTTATGAGAATTATCAATAATAAATAATGTTTTGTTTAAATTATTTTTGCTAATTAATTTACAATTAAAATCAGATTTTAGTAGCTACTAATGTTATATGACCAGCAGTTACCATGGATTAACCAGATTCAAGGGAGTGAAATAATAAAATAATTTTTACGAAAAACTTTATGGCGTAAGTTTAATGCAAATACAATAGTCTGGTAACTTCTTCATTGTACGCGGTTTTCAGGTAAAGATATTGAAAAAAAAAAATCAAAGGCAATTTTACATATTTTGAATTCAAATTTTAACACACGACGTGGATTAAAAAATATCGAAGTAACAGTCGAAAAATCATAATACGCATCAGTTTTAATCGCAAGTGTACTATCTATTGAAGGTAAAATAGGCAAATCAATGGCCCAAAAATGCCTTTATACCGAATCGTCGGAACCCACAAAGACTTTAATGCTTATTTCCGTAAAATCGGGAGTAAACGTACTTTGAGGGTTACATAAAGATATTGATCAATGTTGTTATAATTTTACTATATCAAAATCATGATCCAAAAGAGCTTCTATGCGGTATTTCTGTGCTCTAAAATAATGCTCCAGGCTTTAATGCTAATTTCTGTGAAATCAGTAGTAAACGGTCTATAAAGAGTACTTGAACTTAAAGTCGGATATTGGTATAATTTAATAACGCCATGACCATTACTTAAACATGGTTCAATACCGAATTTCGGTTGCCTACGGTGACGCATCTGCCTTTAATAGTAATTTGAATGAAATCGGGAATAAACATTCTATACCTGATCTTATGAACCGATTTTGCTAAAATTTTACAATATCATGAAAATGACCCAAAAAAGCGTCTGTGCCACATCTCAGTAGTCTACGATAACGCTCCGGCCTTTTATGATAATTTTCGTGAAATCGGGGATGAACGCTGTGGGAGAGGTACCTGAAGTTACAAACATTTTTGCAATTTGGCAAAGTTATGCTGATGACCCAAAAATGATTGCATACCAAATTTCAGCAGAATGCATTGAAATATTTGGCCTTTTTTTTTTAAATTTCCCAGAAGTCGGAGATAATTGTGCTATTGCAGGTACCCGNTACAAATTTCCCAGAAGTCGGTGATAATTGTGCTATTGCAGGTACCCGAAATTATTGACCGATTTGGCCCGTTCACGAACATGTTTTTATTTTTTCTAAAATATAACAGTAAACCGAATTATATAACTCTAGCTCAAAAATTACTCCAGTTATCGTGCACATGGACAGATGGACTGACGGATATTGGTATTTAACCTTATTTTTAGGTTCTATGCATATGTCTCCAAGTAACATATGGTCGCAATTTTTCTTTGATTATTTCTATGCATGACATACTTTGCACAATCAGTCTATGACTGATGGGTATAACCACATTTCAGTTTCGAATTTAGGGTACAGATATACCGAATACTTTCAGTAAAGGAGTCACTTCATTTGAATGCTAGCAAAATGTAATTTTTTCTTCAATAATTAGTTTCTAAAACTACATAAAAAGCACCTTAGTCGTCAATGCATACTTAAGCGTTAGGTTTGAACACAATAGCCAGAGCGAGAAGGAGCAAGTGCTTCAGTGCATAACAATACTATTAAGGGACATTATTTGCTCAATGGTCATTGAGGTCAGCAAGTATTTGAACAAGATGATGCTGTAGCATGGCAACTACTTAATTAATAAAGCTCCAATTACATCACAAAATCGAATCACTCAGCCACTGGGTAAAAGTGCAAAATTAATTAAATGGAGTTTGCATGCAAAAAGTAGGCAACGTGCCTTGCCATCAATCAGCACGTCAGTGAATAGATTCTATGATTCATTTGATATGAATCAATAAATCTGCTAAAAGCTTTTTAACGCAAGTCAAACATTTTCACCACATCCACAGCTAGCGACGCTACTTAGTTTTCATAATTAATGACATGAAAAGAAAGGGTTATTGATTGCCATACAATACTTGTGACCCAATCCATACACCTGATTTGTGTCAATGCATGATTTATTTTGCATTGAGACTATATGAAAAATGACTTAATATATATTTTCAAAATTTTAGCAAAAATAAATGCGCCAGCAATAAAAAATTGGGAGCAAGCAAGCCTAATATTACGGGCTTCGAAATGCTCAATTGCTGGTTGGATCAAAGCAGGAAGTGAAGCAGTTGAAATCTAAAATCTTTTAAAATATTGAGCAACAATCGCGAGCATTAACAGAGGCATATAAGAATAGAAGAAAAATTATATCATGATTTTAGGCATGCAAATATTACGGTGATATGGTGACAATAACTTGATAACAGCAAAGATATAGCATATTAGCATATTATTTAACTGAATTAAGTAAAAACGACTGCATACTTTTCGGTGCAGCTTCAGTTTAGTGTTCAGTATAATATATAATACAATTTTAGAAAACTCTACAGAGACAATGTATTCGGAAAAAGTATACTTTTAGGACATTCTCAGATAATTCAAACTATGTTATGTTATCAATGCTGTACATTTGAAGCACACTTTTAGGGGCAGCTTCAGTTTAGTATTTAGTATGTGAAAAACAAAAATTTATGAATTCTAATTTCATTGACCAATTTATACAATTTTAATTGCCCCTAAAACTATAGTTTATATTATTTGCATAGATTGGTTTTGTATACATATATATATTTATATATGTATATATATCGTGCTCCAGTCGTCTTTTAAGTTTCGTTTGGGTATGAAATCACTTAACTACATCAGCTTAAAGCTTCATTTGACTTGCTCCTTAAAGTATGCTTTACAATAATTATTTTTGCTATCTGCATAACTGAGAAATGAATTATAAATAGCACCTTGAGCTATACTTTAAATTTAAAATGAAGTAATCGGAATTAAGCATACGCGCACAAGTGCGGCTAAATGGGCCATCTTGGCATCAAAATGCGAACAGTGTTTTTGCCCATCAGTGAATAGACTGCGTGTAGAATGGGCTTTGTATAGGAATAATCCTTTCGGATCACATGTTTCTGAGAGACATTTGCATAGAATAAAGAAAAGCTTATTGAATGATGTACGTCTGACTGTGACCTCAATAACTTGAATAGTTTTTATGATCGATTGAGAAATTTTGGTCTCTGAACATATTTTGAAAAAGACAGGTCAAGACAGGTCAACGGGCAAACGGGTCAACGGGCAAACTCGGTTTATACCTTCGTGTACCTCCCAGTACAAAATTTTAACCTGATTTCATGAAAATTGTACTGAAATTTGGTATAGTAGATTTTTTGAATGATTTCCATAAAATTGTACAATTTTGGCAAAATCAGTTCGGTACTTCGAGTACCTTCTTCAGAATGCTTACTCTTAATATTACGAAAATGGCTATAACGGACAAGTTTTTCATTGCATTGCAGTTAAATTTTGTATAGATACAATAGCATTGCTTAATTCGATATACATGATCTCTTACTTCGGGTATCTCCCATAACACGATTACTCCCGATGTCACNGTACATGATCACTTACTTCGGGAATCTCCCATAACACGATTACTCCCGATGTCACGGACAATGCCATAACAGACAATTGTTTCATCGCATTGCACTGATATTTTGTATGGAAGCATTTTAGGGTTTTTGCAATAGCATTATANATGATATTTGGTATGAAAGCATTTTAGGGTTTTTGCAAAAGCATTATACAGTTTCAGCAAAATCCTTCGGTAAATTTGGGTACCTCCCATAGTATGCTCCGGATTTGCTCCCGATTTGACGGCACCAAGTGTTAAAGCCATGTGTTGCATGGCATTTTACTGAAATTTCGTATGGAAACATTTTTCAGTTATTGCTATAATTTGAGCAGATGCTGTCTTTAGCAGCAGATACCTTCCATAACTCAGTCTGCTTAAGTGCATGGTTCTCATGGGCGTTCTATCTACGGCATCATATAAATGCGTTAACACCATTTATTCCTGAGAAGTTAAAGAAATTTGCTTTTCTTGTAATATTTTGTTCTTGTTTATGCCTGACTGTTGGGTCTTTTTCGTCTGAGTGCAATAAGTTTCTTAATTGGAAATAACCACACTGTAAATGGAACTTTTAGCTCACACTAGAAGACTTCTTCATTTGCGTCATGCCGCTCATCCTTTTTTGCTGCACATAAATCTTCATTTAATTTGCAATCTTTTGCTATTTTTATGAAGCCAATAATAAATAAGAAATTCAAGCGTTTTGGTGCAATTTATGAAAAATAGCTTTCCACAATGGTTTCCATCCATTAGGCTCGCCACTTAAAGTTTCATCTGAATGTGCAACAAACACACACATGGACAAGCGAGGCACACTGCTGAGCCTATAGCAAAATAATTCTGTGAAATATGAACAACTAGACATTTAAATAAATTCAAGCCATTTGCCAATATCAATATTTAAATTTTTTCCTTTAACAGTAATGTGTGTGTCCGTTTAGCTCGCACACAAATATACACGAACATGCACATGAATGCAACACAAACAATTTAACTTGTTGTTTTAAAGTTGATGGTTAGCATTTTGTGTGTGTGAACGTAGCTGGCCCATAGCAAAATTCCTGAAATGTAATTTCAAAATATTATTTGCATTTTCTTTTTAGAATTAGCATTTTCGATTTCCACGCTGTGATTTTATTTTATTTGATGTATTCGTTGGCCTGGNACATGTGTGTGAGTGTGTGTAGGAATGGGCGAAATTAGTTTTTCCGTACAANGCATGTGTGTGAGTGTGTATAGGAATGGGCGAAATTAGTTTTTCCGTACAAATAGCGCACATGGAATCGTATAATGTTATCATTTGCCATAGTTACCATATTGCATGTTACGGGTAATGGCAATATGGCATGAAAATACAGCTAGTGCCACTACAGCGGCTGCGATTACGACAACTGCAACAACAACATTGACAGCTAGCATAACAATGGAACGGTTGTGGTGCTGGTTGGCGAGCTGGCTGCAGCGCAAATCGAAATCGCACTCGGTATGATGCAATTTAATATTCAATGTAAACAACAAAATCTAATGGACTGCCACAAATCACAAGTGGCATATATGAGGTCATTGATTCAGAGTGTCAGCCATGTATGCGCTACAGGCGGTGCTGGCTGTGCGCTTGTTATTGACTATGACCATGCTGGTCATGTTAATAATGATGATGTTGATGTCGCTGCCAATATTTGCATTGACAAATTCTGCAATCTGCTTCAGCGCATTTACATTGGATTTGATATCTGAATTCGGCTTGGTGCAAATAATGCGCACGCCAATACCAACAACATGCGCGTTTGGTTCAATGACTTTGTCACCTTTTGGCGGATACAGCTGTCGGTTAAAGTGTGTATTTCCTTTTTTTTTCATTATTATTTTTATTTTTTTGACAAGGCAAGAGTCAATACCAACTCAAGCATTTGACACCTACGGCTGCGCCTACAACAATATGCGGTAATGCTAACTCTTATGCTCACAGCATTTGAAGTTTTTATTTTTTTGGTTCCCTTTTTTGGTTGAACAATAATGAATTCCTTCATACACCATTCAAATAAATATTTTGTAGCATTAAGCCCTAAATTATGCAATTGTTTCACATTCAATACTGCATATATGCATTCTTAGTCTTTTGGCAGATACAGCTGTCTGTTAATGTGTGTGTATTTTCTTATTTTTTTCATTATTATTTGGATTTTTTTGAAGTNGAAGTTTTTATTTTTTTGGTTCCCTTTTTTGGTTGAACAATAATGAATTCCTTCATACACCATTCAAATAAATATTTTGTAGCATTAAGCCCTAAATTATGCAATTGTTTCACATTCAATACTGCATATATACATTCTTAGTCTTTTGGCGGATACAGCTGTCGGTTAAAGTGTTTATATTTTTTTTTTTTTTCATTATTATTTGGATTTTTTTGAAGTGGTATCAATTGCATGAGTCAATACCAACTCAAGCATTTATCATCTATGACATGCGGTAATGCTAACTCTTATGCTCACAGCATTTAAAGTTTTAATTTTTTTGTTTCCCTTTTTTGTTGAACAAGAATGAATTCCTTCATACACCATTCAAATAAATATTTTATTGTTATACAATGCCAATTTGAATTTAAAAATGTTGATGATCTTAAAACATCTTAAATATTAATCCTAAAAACATGCAATTGTTTAACATTCAATACTGCATATTAACATTCTTAGTCTTTTAATATTTATAAGAAAATGATAATGATAACGACTACAACAAAGATACTGAATTATTTCCACATAAATCTGTTATCGTCCTAAAACTATGCAATGAATTTTTTTCTATACAAATTCCACCATTCCACCACTATACAAAAATCACCATTGTGTTAAACTTTTTTTGAATAGGTACTACCAACAGCCTAAAGCTCTGCACGCGAGCCCAACACATGTGTAAATAGTAGCTTTCTATTGTTTGCTTAACTTTAAATGTTAATTGCAAATGAAATACTGGGCAAATATTGTAATGTCAACAAAACGAACTACTAACAAATATACTTGAAACGATACCAAATGTCTTTTGCTACATTATAATAAATTTTTCATGGCCTTTGTTTACTTTTCTTGTGCAAACACTTTAACTTTTCAAATGGCAATAAACAGCAAAGACAAATTGAAATTAAATTATATTTCAAGTCAACATATCAGTTTACGTTTAATTATGAAAACCAAAAAAAATAAATAAATAAATAAATAAAAAGAAATATAACAAAAGACATCATAGACCAAATGGCGAGATAAAATGACAGAACAGTGAGAAAAGTAAAAGCTACATTTATGAGGAAATTTGAGGCAACCTCATCTGGAAATTTTAAAGCATATATGCGGAGAAAAATGAACTACAGCATAAACAAATAAAACAAATTGTNAGCATATATGCGGAGAAAAATGAACTACATGTACAAATAAAACAAATTGGAAGCAAACACTCACGTAAACAAGTTGTTTCGTATTGCTTGAAAGCTGAGGAATCCCTGCAATGAGCTATAACTTGAACAGCTTCAAAATTATTATTTGTCAGAATGGGGAGCAGGCTTTTAGGATGCAATTACACTGTATCTATTTGACACGTTTTCACACAAGGTGTTGGAATACATTGCGCAAAAAGTTTAATTAAGGTTACCCAACAGTATGCAAAAAAAAAATAAAAATGAAAGCCTAGGAGTATGCAACAAAAATTACATGCCACCGCAAATTTAAAACTAAGAAGATTTTAAAAGTCGAACTGCGGTAAAAAAAAGGTATAATACAAGGACTTTAAATTACCTAATGTATACATAGAATCTATAGGGTCCTAACACATGCAATGAGATAGTCGATAAATAGGCACTGAGCTGATATTTAAATGTCAAGGTGTTGCAATGCATTGCACAAAATGTTTAATTAAGGGTACCCAAAAGTATGCAAAAAAATTAAATATATACGATATCCTAGGAGTATGTAACAAAAATTACATGCTACCGCAAATTTAAAACTAAGAAGATTTTTGCTATACCGCAAACCTTCATTGTCTAACAGAGAATGAAGAGTTTGTGGTAAAGTGTCTCACAAGTGTATATAACGCATAATAATTATTTTAAAAGTCCAGCTGCAGCAATGAAAATGACTATAAATTACTTACTGATGTACATAGAATCTATAGAGTCTTAACACATGCAATGAGATAGTAAATTAAAAGGCATTGAGCTGATGTCTAAATGTCGTACTCTTAAACGTTTCCTATAAGTAAATAGAATGTTAAAGCTGAAGCTATGTGCATAACTATGCTAGAAGGAATTTCTTCTTTTAAAAATGTTGAGTTTGGATACTCTAGGCTCACAGCAGACGCTCATGAGACGTAGATGATGGACTTATTTTGATGGTACTTTAACTGAATCCAAACACTCGATTCAAAAATTTTTTCAAAAGACGCTTATAGCGTATGCAAAAAAAATTTTTGGCAATTAAACGCGAAGGACAATTGTTCAATCCTGTTGCAGGCTCACAATTCGATGGTCAAACAACAAATTGTGGTATCGAACCTAGACCCGCCTAATGGCTTCGTATGCCAGTTGAAGAATATGCGGTATGCTACTAAAGAAGACATATCATTTTTAAACCAGTGTGTAAGAAGATTATTCGTAATATTCTCTGCAACATCTGTGAACTCCGTTACAAATGCATCCACGCGATATATGAAGAGTTTTCAAGATTTTAAGACAGTAGCGGAGTATGTGCTCTGTGTTTTGAATTGGTAACTGCTAACCGCATGTTCAGCATATGATACTGCTTGCGTTTGCATTTGGAAAATTAAACTCTATATTACTTCCTTATGTCATTGTAAAAACGTCATGCTTTTTTTTGCAGTTATCGGCTAAATGTTTTGAAAACTTTATTTCTTGGTGCTGGAACATGAAGTTATGTTGTTTTATAAACAATTAAAAAAATTATGTTTTCGGAATGCATCGTTGCTCTTAGAATAATGAAAATCAATAAAATATTGCATACTTTTAGGAACACGAAA
>JXOS01067064.1:0-15690 GCA_001015075.1 Cirrula hians
ATCTAAAGAATACGTGTTTAGCTCATGAATTCGCTTAAAAAAGACAAGATGGGATAAAATTGAAAAGTAACACCAATAATCCCAGACCAAGTAAAAGGCTAAGCTGCAAATAAAACACGATAATAAAAGAAAAAACCATATATAATAATGATACAGAATATACCAATAAAGCAAAGTTCAGGACTGAAAATGACTGGGATTGCATAACACACAGAAGTTCCTGTAAAATGTATTTAAAGACGAAATGAGGATATTTCGGCCAATAAACCACAAATATTATGACATTTACATAAGCCATACCTAAGATAAAAAAATGCTGTTCAACACGAAGTCTAGCGTATTCAGTTGCAACAAAATTCTCAACAAAAAAGCTCAGAAACATATTTGTTCAGGAACACTCTTACGATACACATGCTGCTAAAGCCATGTTTCAACTTTCTCCAACATTTCATTCCGTCTCAAAATAATTTTAAGCATTTCCATTTTTTACTTATTTCTTTTCCTGAATTTATAGTTTTTTGTTAATTTATCTTTTTTCTTATTTTTCCAAACCCATCAGTATAGCCCAGTAATAATTGATTAAAACAACTTATGTAAGGCATAGAAGATATATTCATAGAATTCAAAATAATGTTTAATACAGATTACCTTGTGCAAGTGTTTCATGATGTGCTACTGAACTTTGGTACTTTGGTATTTTTAAGTAATTCCCCTTTTTACCAAGGATGTAAGTGATACATGAGAAAATTACCAGTACTAACTGCGAAAAATATTGTAATTTGGTATTGCTTTAAAATTTTTATGATTCTAGAAAATGAATGACTACCTGTCAGTTTTGCCAGACTATACATCTGCTTACATTTTTTTTTATACACGTCACTAACAAAGTTGAAAAGTGCATATTAATTTTAACTGTACGTTTGTAACACCCAGAAGGAGTGATCGGAGACTTATCAAAATATATACTGATATGATCAGCATCACCAAATGAATTGATTTAGCCATGTTCAGCCCTAAGCAAGAACTAGAAAGAAGGCATTGAGATAGGCTCCCGTCATTTAGGACACTCTACGTAAAAATTTTAGATCGAAGTTTGAATTTGGTTAAGATCCGACCAATGTTTCGGGAACCTTTATTACACATCTTCACTCAAAATTGGGGGCTTAACTCTACTCGAGCCCTAAGAGTTGGTATTTTGCAATGCAATTTCGTTATGAGATGGATATTCATGACATCTAAATGTACGCTGGTCGTTATTGAATAAAAATCAGAAGTACCTCCAGTACACCTGTATGGCCTCAATACAGGCTTTACTGCTGAAAATAAGTGTACCAAAATGATCAAGATTGAATGGAATCCAGAGTCACCCCTGTGTACACCTCAAAATTATTTTAAAACAGAATTACCCACATAAATTTTATAAAATTTCAGTACTATGTGGTCCGAAAACAGGCTTAATTGCAGATTAGATCTCAAATTCGAGTTATGATGATTGGATGAAACTCAGAGATACCTCCCGGAAAGAAGATTCTGAGAAAATTTGAATAGAACAACAAATATTTTGGAAGCGGTGTATCTTACTGTCGGCAATAGCCTTGTTATTATTATATATGCACATATTATTATTTAAGTTAATTTTTTTAAATTTGTTTTACATCATGTCTGCACAAAGGAGAACAGTTCTGCACAACCTCATTTCTCATTCAGTTTACGTATTCGTAGTATTATTGGTATTACTGACATTATTACCAAGAGTTAATGTTTTTGATTAAATATTTAAAAATGCCTTACCATCTGAGAAGGCTTTTCTGGATTTACCGATGTCTACAACAATTGTTGAGCATCCACAAAGGGAGTATCATAAAGCACGATTAATGTAAATATTATATTTATGTAACTGTCACTGTTTCGAAATTGAAGAAAAAAATTAGGGACGTAAACTGTTTATTCAAAACTTTCTAAAGTAAAAAGTGCTTGGTTCCCAATAGCATATAATAAATTTAATTCCGCTCATGTTTTGGAACTTTAAAAAGTATTTTCTCTGCTGCCAAATTTAAAACACATTTTCTAATAAAAATTTTAACAAAAACAAAATAATTAGTGCGCCAAACCATATAAAGTACAATGCAGTGAACTTTTTTTGCTTTTCACATACAGTGTTCTTATATTAAGACTTCTATCNGGTACAATGCAGTGAACTTTTTTTGCTTTTTACATACAGTGTTCTTATATTAAGACTTCTATCAATTCGGTGATAAATGTTGGCGTCAACAAAATATATGTCATTTGGCCAAATAGCTCAACAAATAATAGTAATGCCTTATTTTGTTATTGCACTCATGAAATGAGTGCATTCACTACTATGTTAATATCCCAAATATATGTCAGGGTAAAGCTTCGTTATTAATGATTATCAGTATTACACAGTGCAGACCTTTAAACTAATTTTCCAGACTTTTTTGAATTGAATCAAAAACTTGTTATTAAAAATACTACGTTATTGTTTTGGATTGAGAATATTTTGAGTATTATTCCATACAAACAACTAGACAAGAAATGTATATGCCAATTAGTTATCTGACATAACACCCATCAGGTCTGTTAGGGGTTTGCGCAATGTATGTTATACACAAAAAAAACATCATTTTGGCCTTTAAGGTGGTTTAAGAGATATTTAAAATAAGAATAACAACTTCTTCAGACCGATATCTCTCTTACCTCCAAAGTTAACCCCAAATAAAGCTACAAAAATTATAGTAATCGATGGAAAAGCGCGTAACTCCAACAGACGAAACGCCCGAGTGTTCATTGAAACATAATAATACCCAGCTATATCTTGTAAACGAGTCCAACTTTTTATAAACGCTCCAATAAATGCTCCAACATGAAGCGGTAACTGTACGTAACCTATGGATAACTTGCTTTCAAAATTCATAATATTATAGCATCTGTTTTCGTTCCAAAAAATATACATATTATTTATTCTTAGAGTTTATTAGCCCAGTCTTTCGGAACGAGTTAGAATAATTCAATTTTCTAGATTTGCATAGCAACGTACGACTGGACATGGCTAGAACAATTGTTGATATATCGGTATATATATTTTGGTGGGTTTCCGATCACTCATTTTCCGTGTTGCAGACTTATCGTCAAAAGTAATGTATACTTTGCCAATTTCTAGAGTTTTTGGCCATAAGTCGTCCATGTAAGCAACAGTTTTTTGTGATGTACGCCGAATATTGCTTGTTGTTTCTGATAAAACAATCACTTCTGAATAATATTGTAACCTCGTATGAAAAGCATTTAGAGCATATACATGCATGCAAAGGATTTTTCAACAAAAGATGAAGCCATTACAGCAATCGAAGCGTATGGTTCAGCCGTTGCAGAATCTCACATTACCGTATGAGAATTTGGTTGGTACAAACAGGAGACTATACTATACTCTATTGACCAGGCTAGTCATCGTCACAATTATTGGTAACAAAAAAGGAATTAAACATTCCTTAACAGAACTTTTCATCTTACAGACTTGCTATTATGTGCTGATAAAAGTAATATAAAAAACACTTCAATAGTTTTAAAGATTTTCGGACCCACAAGGCTTAGCAAGAAAGAAGTATGGTCATTGCTTTGTTTTCATTTTATTAAATATAGAATTCGCGTTCATTTCTGTACGTCATTCATTTGCGTGTACAGGATTTTTTTTTTTTTTGGTCAGTAGTAATTTTTCTAAAATAATTAATTAATTAATTTTAAATGCATTCTTACTCCAAACAAAATTTAAATTTACAAACAATAATAAGCATGACCAGGTTGATTCATCAAGCCATTAGGGAAATTCCAAACAAAAATTATCAGCTTATTTGTTCTCAACAACAATATTGCCATTAATCCACATTGTAAACAAACAGCAGCTTTAATGCAAGAGCGAAGATATAGCATCAACGCCAACTGTGAGCGTGCCAACAGCTGAGAACAGGGGCAAGGTATTGAGAAGATTTGATATTTAACTAGTTTTGCTGCACAACAAGCCTCTCTCTCGCGGCGAAGCAGCGAACGCAAGGCATTTTACTTTTTATGCCCATCAGTCAATTGACAGGGGGTATTATGTGTTTTTGCAAAGTATGTAATACATAGAAATAAGGGTTTCCGACAATATGTTTTTTCGAGACATATGCAAAGAGACAAAAAAACAATTTTGTGATATCAAAATATCCGATATCTGAATGTATGGAAGCATTTTTGAGTCTATGCCAGAACTTTGTACCATTAGAGCAAAATCGGTTCATAATTTCGAGACCTCCCATAGAACGTTTACTTCCAAATCAAGAAAGTTTGTTACACAGACATTTTAATGTCAAGCTTTTCAATAATATGAGAGAAATCAGTCTATAACTTTGGATACTTCGCATAGGCATTGCATACCCAATTTCACTTTGTTATTCTGGGGTTGTTGATGGGTATTTTAACGGTTTTGACCGACTACTTTAGAGATTTAATTTTATTTTTTTTTTTTCTAAGGTTTTGTGAGCTTACAGATATCTTGTAATATTTTTATTTTATTAATTTCTTATATAAACTTTCTATTTGAATTATTTGCCTCATAACTTTTCAAAAATTCAGAGTGAATACCAAAAAACAAAAATATTTTTTTTTAATAAAATTCGATATTCCTGTACATATTCAATTAATTAAGTTAGGAATTTAATTAATAATTTTCGACAATTTTTCAAAAAACCACCTACATATTCTGTTGGCACCTCTGAGTTAATTTTCATTATGCTCATTTCCAGACCACGTTTATATGCTATAACTACCCACATACATACGCAATTTCAGTATAAAATAACAACTGTTATTGCTGCAGTATCTATAAGGCATATTTAAGAGTTAAGAGGTGTCCTGGAGGTTCCCGAAATAATGATCGCATCTGAATCGAATTCAATTTAGATATACCTTTTTCCCATAGATCATTTGCTTAATTCTATCAATCCAGCTCAAGTCCTTTTTTCAATTGTTTCCTGTCGCACAGCCAGATGAACGGGTATAGTTAGAGGAATACCTAGGGTGAGTATTTTTTTTTTTTTTTTTCTTCCAATCGCTTGGTCTGGTGCTACAAAGGTATGACAAAAACTAATATACACTTTGCCAATTTCATTGGTGTAAAAGGAATTGTTTTGACTCTGGATCAGGACTTCCACATATATATCAAATTTAATGTGTTAAACTTTATTAATTAAAATGAAATTCACGAAGGCCAATTTCAATATCTCTTTCTATGTGACGGAATAATGCCAACCTGCATTCTTATTAATGGGAAAACCGAGAGACTAGCTTGGATGGCCAGAACAAAAAAACGAATATGACCTGATCGATTACAGAGTTTATGAAGATCATAAATTTATACATTTGAGAGGTTTCCTGAAGCTCTTTTCAGTAATAACGACTAATTTTTTTTTTTTTTAAACATCATATTAGTTAAAGTACAGGAGAGCTGAGGATAGTGAGATAGATATAAAAACTATTTACTAAAATAGACGGTGACCTTTACTCTTACAAAAACATTGTGCATTCAACAAAGGAGATACCATCGACAATATTATACATTTTTTATAAATCCACGAACCATTTCGCAAATTTTTTTTGTCGCGCGCGTCAAAATATTAGGATGACTTACAGTGAATTTATATTTCTAACGAAAAATTTATTGTTTGGTGATTTTTAAGTGGCATAAAACACAATTCAATGTTGATTTCAACTAAGAGTCTATTATCAATCAAAATGATAATATAACCAAAAGTCAGTATAAACACACTTTTTTGTTTTTGTTTAACGTGCGTGAAAACCCAAACATTATCAGTTCACATAAAACTTGAATTATACTCAGAGATTCAGATTTTATTTTTTTTTAAACAAAAACAAAAAATACTTGTGCTTGTTTTTTAGATTGTCAAGCCAGAGCAGTAATATCTTTTTAAGCTGAGCTTTTCAATATTTTCGTGCTCAATCTGAGAACGCAGTCATAACGAGACAAGCAAAAGCGGCTGCAGCTAAGTAGACGGTATACATGAGATCGGCAAAAACAAAAAAAAATCAAAATATTTACCAATCAGACTTAAAGTCAATAGAACATTGTCATTGATAATCAAGTACCGCTTCGAACTAGTTCGTGCGAGCGCATAAGTGTCGAAAACGCGAGTGAAACTTACAAAATATTTAACAAGAAAATTACTTTTGTGAAACAAATTAATTTCGAAAATTTATATTTAGTGCCGCCTTCTAGCTAATGTGCTGGTAGATAATTTTTCGAAAATGCATTGGGAAATGAATTGGAAATTAAGTAAGCATATCTTCGCATAAATCAACACGCTCGCATACTAAAATATAGTACTGATGGTGTGTATGTGTGTGTGAAGGTGTGCATGCCGTGAGTGAGAACGAATAAAGTTATTTGTTCCACAAACTTGTTTAAAACTGCTTACTCGTCTTCTCAGTTTCTCGTTGTTGCTCAGTTTCTGCTCTCTTCAATCATATGCTCAGCAGCTGTATCAATCATAAAATGATAATACTAGGCAATGTTCTGATCCACATTGAGAATGCCAACAAAGCAATAAATCGTCAATAACTAATTGCAACAAACAGGAAAAGCCAGAAAAGCAGGGAATACCTTGTACACTATACTCAAAACAGCCGACTTGCCTTATAATTATAACAAATTTATTAAAATAGTGCAAAAATAAAAAGTAAATTAAATATTTTCAAAATATCATGAATATTAAATATAATAATATAAATCAAAATTACTCGGAAACAAAATTGAAAACAAAAAGAAATAAAATTATAAAATCCTATATAAAAATGCTTAAAAACTGTATTATGTGACAAAATAGTTTAATTAAAAAATAAATACTTTCAAAATATTGAAAATGTATTTTTGAATGTATTCAAAACGTTATAAAAAAATTTCATAAATGAATTAAAACCAAACTAAGACAATCCATATAAAAACAACTAAGAACGTTACAGTCGGCAACTAAGAATGTTACAGTCGGCTTAAAATAATTGTTCTGCTCAAATTTGCTGAGCCCTTTTTTCTGTTCACCCAGATGTATTGGAAGTACCTCTGAATGTCAAACAATCATACCTATTTTTTTTTACAGANTTGGAAGTACCTCTGAATGTCAGACAATCATACCTATTTTTTTTTACAGACATTATCAATATTTATCATCATGTCAATTTATCGAACACAATTAGATGCTATGATAATCATCTAATCATTTCATTGCAAAATATCAACTCTTAAGGCTGTAGTAGCTCAAGTGCCCCAATTTTGAATAAAGAGGTGTACTGAAAATACCTTAAATATTAGTTGAATCGTGATCAAGTTCTAATTTAGATCTACAATTTTTCCATAGATTATGTGTGCCAGTTTGGTAATTTCAGCCTAACGCGTTCTCCTTATAATTTGATGATAGGCAGAGAGACGGAGGGGCGGAGGGACAGACGGACATCGCTTTAATAAATTCTGTGGTGATTCTGATCAACGGTCGTTCAACGTGTTTGGTGTTCTTCAAGCGGAATACGATTGATTGCAGTATTGCACAAGGATAAACAGCCTTACACTACCAATGAACCAACTTAAGAAGTAAACCACTGCTACCAGTAGGTTAAAGTGGATATTTCACCATTAGGCAGCGATTCTGTATCCCAACTCCCTAATAGATGATGTGCATGGGTGGATCCGATCACATCAAATGCGCAGTTTCCACTGGATAACCGGCCAGAATCATTTCGAAGGAATCTAGGTTCTGTGAACACATTGTAACTACGTTAGACTTGCGAAATATTAAACAAGTTACAAGTCATACCACTTTTGGAAATCTTGATCGTCGCTGGAATGTTCTGGCATACGATCTTCGCGGAACTTGTGACGATGCCCAAGATCTAAAGAGAATCTGCACCTATGAAAAGAACGTAGCAGGGCAGGTATATGGAAATTTATAGCAAGAAGTATCTCATTTCTACAATCTGATTTTGCATTATTTGTCCACCTTTTATCTAAGGACCGCCCAATATACGTGAAAACTAATACTACTCATTTATTATGCTTTCATAGAAAACATCTTGAAAACAAAATTTATTATAATTACTAATTTTAAACATTTTCAATTAAAAAAAAAATTTTACCGAAGAGAGAGAAGAGAGGGGGAGGAGAAAGTAAAAAGACAAGAACAATAGACCAAGGCATAAAGCCGGGGGTTAGAGATTTAAAGATATTAAAGTAAAAAAAAATACTTAATTAATTAAAATTAAAAATGATTGAGAAAACTCGTGAGCTATACACAATATATATATATATATATATATATTATTTTTCGTTAAATCAAAGATCATATATCCGTTGCCAATGCTAGAAACTTAAAAACAAACAAAAATGTTTATAAAGAAATTCATGAGAAAGAAATAACATAGGTTCCTGATTCCCAAAAATGTTCACGATGCCTTTCACTCCAACATATTGGAGACTAACGGTCTTGTTCGCTTCGTCATTTGAATCTGTTTTTATGTCAATATTTTAATAAGTAACCGAAACGCTATCGCATGAAATCTTACCCACACATAATTAACTATTCAAAATCATTTTATTAATTTAAAATACAATTTTATTCTTTTTGATATCGAATCACACTAAATAGTTTTTAATATAAATTACAACCTGTAATAATTTTTACATAACAAACATTCTACCCAAAAATGTAGGACAAATATTTAATAATTTAAAAGTCATTAAGTATATTTTAAACCACATAGGTATAATCAAATAATCCATAAGAATTGTTTGTGATTTTGAAAAATATGAATTTGAATTTCTCAAGTCAAAATACAAAAGTTATATCAACAACGATGGTAATGTACGCTTTTTCGTAAATATATTTATCATATCATTATTTTCGAACTCATTTCAAGTTTGATTCAAATTTATAAAATATACCACTCTCACTAATTCTATCACTTTCGTTCTCATCTTAGGTATTGTTGGCTTATTAGTCATGATCGCCACGTTTACGCATGCACAAATTTATTACCTGCAATTTAGTGCAAGATCAGGCACAAGTCCTTACCAACTTCAAACATCAAATAATCATCAATATAACCCGGATTTTGCACAAACTACAAACCCAAACATTCCACAGCAGCAAACCAATTCCGCAAAAAATCAAAACGAATTTCAAACTTCTGAAAATACTGGGAACACACAATGGTCGGAAGGCGTACCGGCAATATCTACAAGGGCAAACATAAATTCATTCCAATATAATATGCCAAGTAATCTTCCATATCCACCAAGTTTATCACAATATACAAACCCAAACATTCAACAGCAACAAACCAACGTGGGCAAGAATCAAGCTCCAGTTAATAGTGTGAACTCCCAGGCACAGGAAGATGCACAAGATATGTATGGCAAAATGCCTGCAAATCAACCGGGTGGACAAAGAGAAAGCACAACGCACCATTCGACAATCGGACGAGTACCACTTGAAAGTCAAAATATTTTTCTGCCGGGGAATCAAGCGATTTTGCCAAACTCCGACCTCTCACCACAAACAGTGCCGGCTGCACGACCAGCACAGTCCAATCAGCACTCAAGCGGGTCCATCGGAAACTCTAATTTCTATTCAAGACTGTTTTTAACCATTGCTGCAGGCGATTACAGATCGAATATTCTTTTCTCACCACTATCATTGGAATTGGTTTTGGCACTCGTCAACATCGGCGGAATGGGTCAGACAAAACAACAAATACTGCAGGCTTTGAGCTTACCCGACAACAATATTCAAATCGCTAATCATTATCAGGCGCTCCAGATGATGCAACATGCTACGCCCGACTCACAGCTAATAATGGCAAATAAATTATACGTAGACACGCAATTGGGCGAGTTGAAAGAAGATTTCCAAAATTTGGCAAAATTGGGTTTTAACGCCGAAATTGAGAGCATAAACTTTGGCCAGCCACAATATGCAGCCAAGAGGATAAATCAATGGGTTGCAGAGAAAACGCTCCATCGCATACACGATATCATCACGCCCAGTGATTTGCAAGGGAATACCGAAGGCATTTTAATTAATGCCATATATTTCAAAGCAAAGTGGGCGATTGAATTTTCCACAGTCGATACCACAATACGCGAATTCTTTGTAACACCAAATCAGCCTGTTAACATCGATATGATGTACAATGATGATGTGTTCCGGTATGCCGAAGTGCCAGAGTTAGGCGCAAAAATATTGGAGCTGCCGTATGTGAATTCAAATATGACAATGACCTTTATATTGCCCAACACAATGAATGCTTTACCCGAATTGGAACAGCGCTTAAATGCCATAACCTGGAGTGAACTATGGACGCAATTAAAACCACAGCAGGTGGCAGTACGCATACCAAAATTCCGTGTAGAATATAAAGTGGATATGATACAGCCACTGCAGCAGGTGAGTTTCCCTAGAATATGGATGCATACGCACTTAAATATGCTTTGTGATAAGTGAGACTAGAGAATAGCGGACTAAAGCTGTTGCCGTTTCTACCATCAGAATAGTTTGCTACAAGCATCTTAGCGATATTACACTAATCGGAGGGTTCGGTATTAAAATTCTCATTGATTTTAGCTCGGTGTTACGAGAGTTTTCTCAAATGACGCAGAGTTGACAAATATACTGAAAAATCGCAAAGGTTTGCGCATCTCTAAAATTCAACACAGAGCTGTTATTGATGTAAATGAGGCTGGTTCCGAGGCAGCGGCTACATCATGTAAGTACAAAACGCAGACTGCGAGGGTGAATTTCACTTACGAAAATTTTTTTTTTTTTCAGTTGCCAAGTTTGTACCACTCTCGCTGCCGCTGAAACTAAAGACTTTCACCGCAAATCATCCATTTATTTATATGATACGTAGCCCAGAGACTGTACACTTCATTGGACATTTCGTTAAGCCAAATTAGTTAAGTGCATAGTGTTAATATTCTCTTCTAATTAATTAAAATTCAATACAAAAATTAAACATTTTATGATTAATTATGAAGCGGGGGTCAAATTCCAAGAAATGAGTCCGAAATCACGTACAAGAATAAAACAATAATTTGTACCCACGAATTTGCTTAATTCCTTTGCCTGTCCCCGCTAAGCCCCAAATAAAGCCGAACTTTTAATCGCTTATAGGTGATCTTCAGACTTTAAACTTTTCAAATTTCATTTTTGACGCTTGGTGTTGGCTGTTCTTATTTTTGAACGAATTTTTAAATTTTTAAGTTACAATACTGAAAAGATTTTTAAGGATAAGCTCTTGATTGTCATGCAAGTGAGAGAAAGTCATCACAAACAAATTTTTATTGTTGCTTAAACATTATACTATTAACCAGAGTCGAAAACATCAAGACATCACGTGATACTATAGAGAAAAGGCATTATTCGGTACAATTCGTATGAGTGGTTGAGCTTGGCAGTGTCATACATTTCGGATCCAAAGTATTAATGAGTCAGCTCTAGGTCAAAAAGCGAAACATGTTTCTTCTATTTCATAAAAAAAAACCCTATTCTGGTACTTCATAGCCGTTCTGGAAGCCCATGTCACTTTTATTCAATCACACGCATTTGCAAATAGAAACACTGGTATTATATACTTGAAATGACTATCTTGCTTGGAAGTGTGCTATTGGTCCACAAAGATCTACTTGAATCATCTTCATTTATTTATGTCATTTTTGTAAACGTTGATATGTTTAATGGAAGCGCTCGTCCAGCAATACATATATGTATTGGAGGTACCTGTATATGCATTTATAATGTTCTTTTGAACTCAGTAATGAAATATCGATAAATTTAATTGATAATTCCGGCAAATTTTAATTCCAACCCTCTTATGACTCACTTAGGTGTACGGATTGTTCTGCAGATTTGGTTCCAATTATCAGTTATGATGTTTGTGGATAAATTAAAAAAAAACTGATTTTTTACATATATAGGTGCACTGGAGATATTTCTGAATTGCATGTAACCATAATAATTTTCTGGAAATGCATTGATGCTAACATATTCAACATTATTATTTTTAAATATTTAAATAATCTGGACCAAATTCATGATCGATCATATTGTAACGGAATATGCGTACGAAATTTGTGGAATCAGGCATAACACGTCTTGCTTGCTTTCGCGATGAACAGATGGTGAAACATCGAAGTGGAATCTTAATAAGTAAAAAAATATATACTAATATGTTCACTCACTATTTTTTTTAACGAATCTACAAAGTTTTTAGATTTAATGAATTTTTCCACTTTAGGAAGAAAATGATTTCATCTTCGTTCCCTAAAGACTCAAATAACTTCTAGAATTTTTATTAATACATTTTGTATTGCATCATAGATACTGTTATATTTAGACTCTGATTATTGCCAACTTTTGTTCAACTTATGAAGGATACCCGCCTAATGAAATACTTCGTTTAAAAGAAAAATTTTATAAATTCATTGTTGCAATTTTCAGTTTATACCGTTTTAATATATATATACTGTTTAAAAAATGGTTTCAAATATTTTGTTTCGGGACAGTCATTTTTTTGATTTGTTTCTGAACTGGTATTAAAGAAACCTTTGGAGCAGGATGTAATGAATAAAAAGTTCGCTTTCGAAAATAGCTTCAAATATTTCGTTTCGGGACAGTCATTTTTTTGATTTGTTTCTGAACTGGTCTTAAAAAAACCTTTAGAGCAGGATGTAATGAACAAAAATTTCGCCACTTAATTTAATTTTTTTAATCATAATACTAATTTGCAGGCGTTGAGTGGAACCTCAATTGCGATAGAGACAAACATTTCTTACAAAAAATAAGATAAAAGGATCAACTTGATATGCATCCAAGAAGTATTATTTCAAATATCTGATTTAAGAGATGATGATTTTACAAGAATTTTTTAATACAAATAGAGATTGTTTCATCGTAAATGGAACTTTGTGAGCTGAGCCCATAAAATATGACTCTAGGATTACGGTGACATGCATTTTGTTTTCTGAAAGTATAACTTGAATGAGCCTAATTTCTATTATCAATTCATTGCTGAAACGAAATAAAATTGAATGCCGGATTGATAAGACTGAATGCTTGTGGTGGAATTTAAGGTAATTATACAAATACAGCTTTATCAAATGGCCGTGTCCTAAAAATCCTCTTTTCTTCTGCCTACGAAAAGAAAAAGATTGAAGTAGAACTTAAGCTGTTGCGTTCCATGATAACGACGCCAGAACTCATACAGCTCTGATAGAACCGCAACAACTGCTAATGCTTGGCTGAAAAGTTCTGATAAAACTATCTTGCACCTTAATTATTTTTTTTTTACGTATGAAAAATTCTTTCAACGGTAAAGGTAATATTTTACAATTCCTTTTATTTACGACGGCGAATTGTATAACATCGACCTCCAGTTTCAAATCAATTTGATTACCCTTGTAAATTCAATAATATAACACCGATACATCAATTACTTGCATATGCCATCTACTTAAGCTCTACTTATACCAATGCTCGGCCAGGGAAATGTGATAATAGCGATCACACTATGAATATTGCTCTTTCTTATTTTTAGTTTTATTTTCAGTATAGTCTCAGAGCTGATAACAATTATTTGTATAAGCACTTGAGTGTGTGTAAACCGTATGAGGTTTTGAAAATTACAACAATATAAGATGTACATAATATTATTATATTATATTATTTAACGAAAAGCTGATATTGCTGCTACAAAGTGAAAATTTCTAACGATATTATTTTTTAATATTTCGCGTTATTTTTAAAAGCGTTCCCTTGTGTGTGCGTGCTGATATGGATTGGTGGCATTATAGTAATCGCTGCGGCGTAAGCAAAAACTTTTCTGCATTAATGATGGAGCCAAAATAAGTTACTTTCTGATTGTACCTATATTATGATAACTTCCTGTACATCTACTATTACGTAACATTGTTTTTCTTAGAATTACCCTTAAAACTTCAATGAAATCAATGAAATTTCAAATATCTGAAATATGTGATTTTCATTTCAGAACAGCTATCAAATAAATTTGGAAACACTGGTTGCTCAAGTTTTGTAAAGTTCTTGTAAAGAAGTATCGACTGACCATAGCAACACCATCTTCTTAAAACCAATTTTTTTTGTAAGTGAAACGATATTCATATTTAAGAAACCAATTTGTTAAAAAAAATCAAACCGACAATAAAGAATTGTTCTTAATTTAGAATCCCTTATAAATAAAAATATAAAAATTCAATCATTAAGAACTCTTCACTGTCCTTTACTTTTTTTTAAAGTTAGAATACAAATATAAAATTTTAATCTAAGAAAAGTCTGTTGTTTATGGTGCTTGATTAGAAACTCTAATATTATGATACACGTAAGGCCCGGAGTGACCCCAAGCACGACAGCATTTTAAAAAAGCTTTGGTGTGGTATTGATTTTGAGAAACCTTTCTGAGTGTTTGTATACATCTGAAACCCCATAAAATTTTAAAGAGTGTTGGAGAGGTAAACCCGTAGCTATCTGGTACTGATATTAAAATTTACATTTCAACACTAATTTTTAACCGAAATGTTCGGACTTTTCGAAATTCTTCCTCACTTACAAAAAAAAAAAAAAAATATTATCATATTCGGTGTATAAATCAATTCGTGCAGTCTTGATAACAAATGTCGCTATTTATTCTTTTGTTCATCTGGCCTATTGAAGTGTCATCATTACTTTAGCTTTATCTGTATTCGACATTTTGTTGGAGTATAAACATTGTTTTGTGTACTCCGAAAATATCAAGTTTTACTGTATAATTTCAATACGAAGAAAAAAACTGCCGAAAGTAATTATATTTTAATGGATGAGTTTGGTGACCATACACTAGCTGAACGAACATGTGAGAAGTGGTTTGCATGGTTTAAAGGTGTCAATTTTGATTAAGAAGAAGAAGAACGATCAGAAGAGCTATCAAATATCGAGGATACAAAACATAAAAGCCAAGTCTCTCAAACTGACATTTTCCATCACTTAAAAGAAATGAAATCAACCGTAAGGTAGTTTTTCACGAGCGAACCAGGAGCCTGTTGTAGTATCATGAGTTGCTCACAGGGGAAGTGTATCGTTTGATGCGTTTGAGAGGAGAATTTCGAAAAATATGAGTGCTGACTGACACGATGAAGTTAAATTTACGACCACATGTTTCCGCACGCTTAAAACTTAATTAGAATCGATAAAATAAGAAGTCCTAGCCTACCTGCTGTCTAGCCCACATATATATGGGCATTACCATCTGTTTCTATTGATGCAATAGAATGAGCAGTTTTCCAATTACGATGAAGTCAAAATATTGATCGATGTANTGACTTGCCCAATGAGCAGTTTTCCAATTACGATGAAGTCAAAATATTGATCGATGTATGGCTAGCGGCTAAACAGAATGTTGGGAAAAAGAAAACTACTTTGAATATTAAATGTATTACAAATTTTTCACAAAAAGTTTTATTTTTTGACAAAAAAACGCATCAACTGATTTACACTACTAATATATTCACGGTTTTATTGGAAAACCATTTATCGGAAGAGGGTAGTTCTATTGTGATTTTGACGGTACTTTGATATAAACAAA
>JXOS01067116.1:0-17831 GCA_001015075.1 Cirrula hians
CCGAATTGCAATGTTTCGCTGAATTCAGGTTTTCCGAAGTTTTCCAAACATTCCGCTCAAACTAGAGATTTTTATGAATTTATCACATTAATGCAGTAATATGACATTTCGAAAATGAATGAGAGGCATCAGAATTTGTTTCTTTTTTTTTTACTCGGGCAATAAGCAGGGGCAATGCATTACGCACTATCAAGTCACAACGAAAAACCTGTGTTTGTTGGACTCCTAGCCAAATTGGATCAGTGGGAAGACGAACTGGCGATCCACGTAAACTCATGAACAACACGACACGTTGGTATCATCTGTGCCAAATTTTAGTTGAATGTCATCATTAGTCATTAGCCTAAAAGTAATTCTGGCGATTTTTCCAATGCCTGGTTAAATATTTGTGTAATGGAATTTCGGTTGCGGAAACATGCAGAATGTTATAGACGGCCTTCGGTGAATCAAATATATGATAGGAAATTGTTTATAGATGGTAGAAAGACTTCAAAGAACATAGAGAATGTGTTGATGACTTGGAACGTAAGGAAAATCAATGAATTTCTGCCTTATTGATAATGTTGGCATTTCGATTGAATCAGTTCAAATAATTTTTAAAGATCAATTGGGCCTTAAAAAAGTTAAATCTCTCAAATATTCTACGGATACCTTTCGATAGCAGCCGTTATCACCTGACTTAGCTCCATCTGACTTAGTTACTTCTGACCTCTATTTTCCGGGGACACCGCTTTGAATTAGAGACTTTGTCGGTATAATTGACATTTCAATGGAATCAGTTCAAATAATTTTGAAGAATCAATTGGGGCTAAGAAATGTCAAATCACCCTTGCTGCCAAAAACACTCAATTTTTCACTTAGCTCCATGAAGTAGCCATTTGGTTATTTCCCACCGCTATTTCCCTTCGGGGACACCGGTTTCAATTTATTGAAGAGATGCAAAATGAATCGCTGCGTAATTTGAAGGCTATACCGGGAAATTTCTGATTCGCATGCTTCCAGGAATGAAAAAAAACGTTGGCATAAGTGCATTACATCAGAGGGGGAAAACTTCGAAGGGGATGAAATCGATTTGAATGAATAAATAAAGATTTTTCATTTTTATAATAAAATTGACCTTACTTTTTGTTCACAGTAGTATATATTGTAACCTTGGTTCTAAAGTATTCTATATTTTACGGTATGTAAAGAATAGAAATAATCATTTCTGACTTTATGTTTTCTGGAAACATATTCATTGAATCAGAAAATAAGGCTAAATGCCGTTATCCATCTGTCCGTCGTTCCGTCTGCCTGTGAGAACCATTACTTGAGTAATTTTTGAGCTAGAGTAATGAAATTTGTGAATACATTTTGTAAACAGCAAAAGCCAATTCGAGAACGGTCCAAATGTCCATGTCCATGACATTTTTTATCAAAATTAGTCCATAACTTCAGATACCCCTCAAAGAACTCTTACTCCTGATTTCACGGAAATGATCATTAAAGTCAGGTGCGCATTTGTATGTTACTCAGATTCGGTATGCAAGCATTTTTGGGATATTGCCTTTACATTTTAAAATTATAGAAAAATCGGTGAATAATTTCAGGGACCTCCCATAGAACGTTTGCTCTCGATGGCACGAATTCAGTAAAAAAGCCTGGTGGTTCACTACATGGTACTGAAATTTGATACGGAAGCATTTTACAATGAATGCCATAGCATTGTGTAGTTTGAGCAAAGCTGGTCTATGATTCCGGATACCTCCCATAGAAGGTTTACCAATGATTTCACGCAAATCAGTAATTATCATATTATACTACGATATGAGAGAAATCGGTCAATAATTTTGGATATTTCAAATATTCATTTTATTCCCGAGTTTAGATAAATAAGTTCTTTCCGAAAATTAAAAAAATTAAATTTATTGTAACTGACATTTGTATGCTTCTCTGAATTTATTGGCTGATGAGTACCGATCTTGTTTATAACATTTAAGTTCGATAACCTTTTTAAATTAAATAAAATTTAATAAAGAATTATGAATAAAAATAGGTTTGATGTAATAGTCGATCAAAACTGACTACATTCAGTTTATAAAAGCATCAAAATATTTCAGGTGTACCAAATTTCAGTATCTTCCTATGAGACAATTGTCGGTTTTATGCATTTAAGTTAAATCGTTGTTAAAACGGGTTTGAATGTTTCTAAAATTATTTTCTGATTTTACTCGAATTGCGGAATTTAATGTCGATTACGTAGAAACACCAAATTTAACCTGGCTTTTATGCTTGTTTCTGTGATGAAGATACCCGAAGTTATTGACCAAACTTGCTCAAATTGATTGATGTTGTGACAATGACTCAAAAAAGGTTCAAAATCAAAATTAAGAAGCATCCGATGAACCACCTAGGTTTATACATATATAGGAAGATACCCAATTCTATGGACCGATTCTGCTCAAATTTTTGAATATTATAGCAAAGACTTAAAAATGCCCGCATACCCATTATCAGTAGCATGTGTTTTTAAAATTTTCTTAATTTTCTCCAAATCGGCTATAGGCGTTATTTGAGAGGTACCCGAAGTTAAGGGCCGATTTTGCTCAAATCGTAGAATTATTAAATACAATCACGCAAAAACGCGTCAAATATCAATTATATGCAAAGAAGGTTTCCTTCCAATTGGAAGTAAAAGCCGAATGACTGGAACTCGAAGGTATAGACCGATCGTCCCCGTTCATGAACTTGACCTCAGTGGTTGATAAATGTGTGGAAAAAACAAATTTCATCGATCTATCTCAAAAAAGGCCATCCTTCAATAATTTTTTTTTTTATGATTCTATGAATATGCCTCCAAGAAATTAATCGTCGGAAATGTTTATTTCTTTGCAGTTCATACTTTGCTCAAAAAAAAAAATGAAATACAATTTGTGCTGCCTGCTATAATTCTCGTGAAATTTCCCTTAGTACTTGCCATACCTATTAGCGACATCTATTGGTTAACTTATCTGCAACATTCAAAAGGACTTTTTACTAGAAAGCTTGTCGAAGCAAAGCTTTGGCTTGTTGCACATACATTTTCACTTGACTTGTGCGGTGAATGTACGAAGCGCTATTAAATTATTTAAAAAAAAATCTAAGGTGGTTTTTATTGATATTCCGAACAAAAAATTTAAGTTGTAACGAAACACACAAATAAATACATTTCCTGTAAATTATATTTATTTATTTAATATTTGCTTGCATTCAATTCATTTTTTTAAATGAAATATTTCACTCATTGTCCATTAAGTTAACTTGTGTCTGATTAATTTTTTCAATCGCGTGAAAACATCAAATGAAATTATAAATCAAATAGCCTTCTTTGATTATCTCTTAATTGTTTTGTTTTTTTGTTTTAAATATTTTAAATAGAAAAACTTGATTTTATGTTTTAATTTTTATCAGAATTATTTCTCTAGCAGAACCAAAAAGGTATAGAGCTGTTTTTTACATTTTCTGATATTTTTTTATTGCGCTTTCACTTGCAAATATGAAGAACTAATTAATTTTAAAATGGAATCCAAAGGAACGGATATTTTAATTTCCGAAATCATATAAAATATGATTTAGTCGGACAAGTTTTCCGATAGTTGGATAGATTGGAAGTTTTTTAATACAGAGCACAATCCGCCCGAAACCCGTTTTGCACAGGTATTATTTTCTATTTATCTCTGGCCTTGATAAATAAATCTGAATACTGGCTACTTTACACGCTTAATCTATATACAGACGCGTACAGCTCATAAGTCACTAACAAAGTTCAACTTTTCTTAGGCGAATTATCAAAATTAAAATTTATGCTGGCAAATCAGTTGTAACGCTTATCTCGACAAAAATATGACAATTTCTATTTAATTTAATAAAAGACCTTGTGAATGATGCGATTATCACGAAGAAATAATTTTAATATTAATTTCAATAACAAGCTGAAAACAAGTGTTTAATTATTAAATTACAATTATATTATATTTTTTTTATCCTTTTCACTGACCTTAGTCATGGTCTTCATGTCCTTTTAGTACTTCGACTGCAATGAGGTCATGCACAGTCACGGATTATGACATTCCAATGTGGTGAGCGGGTGCTAATTTTAAAACGAAGGTACCTTGTGCCTGGCCTCTTCGCACCATCTTGCCCTGCGGTGATGATCAATCTTAATTCTCCAAAAGTTTTTTTAATTATAATACTATTGAGTAACTCCGATGCAGTTATGCCGAAGTGAAGATGCGAGCCTGCTACAGAGTGTTACAGCATCTTCATAATTTCAGCTATACTGCTATTTCTTGAATGCCGTTAATGCCGTGTGTTGTTCTACACTTTGTATATTGTTTTGACTGTTGTCAATTTATTTATATTATTTAAGACACTGATCAATAAAGATGCCAAGGTATTATACCCATGGACTTTGCCAATTTAACAATCCAAGACACTGTGCACATGTAGAGAAAAGTTTCCACAAACAATTGTCTGATGATTCGCTTATAATGAACCAAAAAACGTTCAAGTCAATCATATTATTTCGATTTATCGTTAATGATTTCAAACTCTTGAAATTCATGACCATAGAGAATGTTAAGTTTTAGAGCAAACTGTATCAGACTTGTTTGAAAATGTGTTCTGTAAAACTTGAGGATAAGAGTTTACTAAAAAGTTGATGATTTCTATATTCTCAATCAAATTTTATCTATACGATATAATAATACTTTCGTGTGAACCCTACGGAAATGCATTTAATCAGTGCATAATTCTCGATACATTCCAGAAATAACAAAATCTCTTTGTATGCAGTTTTTTTTTATCAAATTTCGTTTATGAAAATCAAAACCAAAACGGTTCAATAAAACGCTAAGCTAGCACAATGCCATATATAGACGAAGGTGTCAACTACGCAAAGTCGCATATAACTAAGCTCCAACGCATGCAAAATGAAATTTTAAATTTACCCTGGTATCATTCTTGTATCAAACCTAATTGTTATGCTGTTCCACAATTAACACAAAATAAAAAATATAGATGAAGCTATTAATTTTGTGTTCTTAAAATTAATTCTTTTATTTTGAATTGAAAATAAAAAATTGCGATCTCCAATTTCCTGCAAGGTATGAATCTTTACCCATAAATTCCAATTTATTAAATTAAATTTTTTTCCTCAATCTCAAATTTATTTTTAAAGAATACTAAGGAATTTTAGAATATAATCAATTAAATAAAAATTATTTAACATATTGGTGATTTATATTCANCTTATATTCAAACAATGCAAAGCACACACCAACAAAACGAATAAATATAATTTGATTATTAAACAAGATCGAGGTAATNACACACCAAGAAAACGAATACACATAATTTGATTATTAAACAAAATCGAGGTANGCACACCAACAAAACGAATAAACATAATTTGATTATTAAACAAGATCGAGGTAATAGTCGGTTAATAACTACTTCGTAATACCCATAAGTAAGGGCATGAAAATATTATAATACTAAATTTAAGTAACTTCCAATAAAATAACTGGTTAATCTTCAATCAAATAAAATCGGGGATAAAACACTTATGCGAAGTATCCAAAATTGTATACTTTCTTCCCTCATATCATAGAATAATTTAATAATGAGGTAAAATGTCTAAATAGCAAATTTCAGTAGACTGCGATGATATGCCAGGATTTTCACCTATCTAACTATCTAGTTGAGTTTGACTTACTTTTTCACTAATTATGACACATTTCTTAATTAGATTCCATCAAGCCAGCCTTCAATTCGTCCACGTTCATTAAACAAAAAAATAGACTGGATTATTTCGTGTTAAAGCTGCTTACATGATATTTATGCATTTTAATTGAATATCATATTCAAATTACCACTAAACGACTGCAGCCGAGCAATGACGTTTTGGTATTTTAACTAAATTAAATCATTTCCTCATTTCAATTAATACGTGCAACATTACATTTGTGCACATTTATATTTTTTTCATTTCCAAACAGCATTACAATTTTATTTAACAAAATACAAATACATTAAAAACACGATAAAAATTATGGAAAACAAACCCGAACCAATATAGACATGTGCATGAAGTACTACATGAGCATTTTTAATTCATATACACTCTCATATAACCGTTGCACAAAAGATATGGTATGTTGTGCGTGTGTATGTGTACTGTGCTTGCGCAATTTTTAGCGTGGTATGGTAGGCCTTTTATCTTGGTTACGAATCCCCCCAATATTTTAACATCTTGTTACTTTTCACATGGTAACAAATATGCTTTCATAATTGTGTGTGCATGTGTGAGCTGAACAGTATCGTAGTAGTGTTTGTAAACGCTTTGAATTCGCAATTTGTATGTTTAAAGCTACTCTTCATTAGATTACTTTGGCATTCATGCTTCATCTTATTTTTATTTATTTGCATTTGTAGTCCGCGTACTTTTTTCAACCTGCAATTGCTGTAAATGTCCTTGGTAGCTTTTAGGTGCACAGCTTGACTCGCTGGTTTTTTGCGTCATTTGTTTTCTTAAAATTGCTCATTTGATCAAAGTGCGTCTATGCATTTGTCTATGCATACCTTAATGACGTCCATGTGTATATTCAAAAACAAATAAAAAATAAAAAAATAAAAAATTAGGAAAGCTATAAACGTTAATAAAATTCAAGCATATTTGGTTAATTAGAAAAATATTGTGATGTTGCTTATTTTCAATTTCTCCTCAGTGAAAACTTACATTTTTTACGCTTTTCATATTTTCAATACTTTTCTTTTTAATATAAATGTCAGAATGGTCCCATGTGTTCTTAACGTTTATTTCATTCAACAGAATTTTACTGTCTGTTAATTCAATACGACTGAAAGAACAACAACTTTTCGTGCAACAAGCAAAGTAATTAAATTATTTTTAATATGAATGTTATAAATTTTTTCTATGCTTGTTTGACATTTTAAAAATTCGTAATCTCAGTTATAGACAGTGGGAATTACGGGTTTATGCAAAGTAATTATGTAGAATCAAAACAAAATGCTAATATCTATATTCGCTTGTCCGTGAACACGATAACTCGTGCTATTTTTGAGCTAGGGTAATAAAAGTAATGTTGGTTTCTTAACCTATTTTTGAAAATGTCCGGCTAAGTTCGAAAACAGGGCAAAGCCATCCGGTTCAGGTACCCGCCATTCTGAAATTAGTATAAAAGNTATGTTCAGGTACCCGCCATTCTGAAATTAGTATAAAAGCCAAGTGCTTTCTCCCATGTTTCTACAATAAAATTTTTACGCTATTGGTATAACATTATTTAATTTAGGTGAAATCAATTGTTTCAAGGCCGTCTCAAAGTTTTACACCAGATTTGACATTAATTAGTAAAATTTCCAATTGTCACTTCGGAAGTTATTGAAATTTGTTTAACCTTGTTTTGATTTTTATTTTTTATTTTTTTTTGAATTTCTAATTTTTTTGGTCCAATATACATTAGTGGCATATTGAAGAATTGATTGACAAAAAAAAAAAAATAATATTTTTCTTTGTCCTTGGAATAATACAATTTTTGGTGCTCTCCAATTCCACTATAATTCAGTTGATGTACTTGTACACGAATTTTAAATAAAAATAAATCAGGTAATAGTTTTGTTTTTGTTTGTATTTTTCTAAAATGAGTTCCCGTGCACGTTGTACAGACAATGAAATGGCCTATTACCATTAAGTAATCGATATTCAATATATCAATTGTACACCGCAGAAAGGCGTGCCATTCCTACTACAGAAGAAGTTAAGAAATCATTGAAGCTTTCAATCAGCTCTTCACTTTTAATTAATATGAAATTCTAGCCTTGGAATTCACCTAATCATGTAAATTCTTTAGTAAACACTTTCATAATAAATGCATTTAATTTTATTTCATTTCTTTTACCAATTGTTGGCTGTGGGTTATTTTGATTGTAGTCCCATTTTTGGACCCATTTTTAAAAGAACGATTTATCATTATTTATGTCGAGTCAATGATTTCATTGAATTTTATTGATAATGCTGGCTAAACGTGCAAAAAACCTTCATTTTGGATGATATAGGTGTGTGCCATGTTTGGGAAATGTAGCTGAAGTCTTTGTTTAGTTTTTGTTTACGGACAGACGGTCATGATGTAGAGCATATCGATATATATTTCAATACTTCTTATAACTCATTACAAATATAATTACAAATATACATACTTGAATAATGGTACTAATATAATAAGCCAATTTTGTTGTTGGGGAAACTTAAAAAAATAATCATTAAACAAAAATAAATTGGATAGATGTAAAAGTCGGCCAAACCGTATTATGTAAATGCCATCAGTCATTCAATTCATATAATCCTTCAAAGTTTTGCAGCAATACAAAATTCGCCGACTTCCAGTTGGACTGTACAGTCCAACTACAGTCCGATTTAACTCAAATTAAATAATTTTATGGCATTAGCTTACAAACAGTTAAATTTATTTAATTCTTGTCAGTAGCAACCAAAGAAAACTCTGGCTTTTATGCTGATCTCCTTGGGGACAAACGTTCTCTGAGCGAAACGAAAGTTTTCCCCAGAAGAAATCATCTTATAGGTAGTACTCAATGTATTACCCTGATTTTGATTAAATTTTACAATGCCATGGCAATCACCCAAACCTGCTTCTATTGCCATTCTCAATAGTATGGAATGATACGCCTGCCTTTATAATGATTTCCGTGATTTCGGGTGTAAACGTTCTATGATAGGATTTTGCTGAAATTAAAAATGTCGTGACCATAACCCATAATCGTGCTCACGGACCGACTAACAAGCGGTCATCAGTATTTTGAATATGTCTCCGAGAAAGATACAGGCAGAAATAATTGTTTGTATGCATTAAATACCTTGCACAAACCCAAAATACAATAAGTGTCTGACTGTGGTATAAAAACATATTAGTGCCCAAATATTTCGTTGGTTTCCGATTTCTTAGATATCAGTTAAAAAAAGAAAGATAATTTATTGTTTGCAACTGAAATTGCGTATCNATTAAAAAAAGAAAGGTAATTTATTGTTTGCAACTGAAATTGCGTATTTTTGGATAAAGACCACGACAATGTTAAATTTCAATGAAACGGAATAACTTCGAGGAGCTCGCATACGTTCATTATTTCCGAACTCACGAAAGTTTGCACAAAAGCCACGTGTTTGACTGTTTTCTACTAAATATTGGTATATCAGCACTTTTGAGCCATTGACATATTATTATCACATTGGAGCATAATCGGTCAATAACTTCGTATACCTGCCATACAAAGTTAATACCCTTTTCTCGGATATTGGCTTAAAAGCCAGGTGTTTCATTCCATAATACTGAAATTTGGTACTCTTACATTCTTACGATATTCACATAATAATCTTTGATATGGCAAAATCGGTACCTTATTTTCAGTTAGTCTCGGTAGACAATAACATCTATCTATCTTGTTTCAACATACATTTCGTGTTTCAACATACATTCCTTATTCTTTGCTGAAATAATGATCGTATGAATGTTAAGGCAAAGAGTATTTTTTATAAACCCCGCCAATGCAATAAAATTGGAGTAGTATACAAAAATTAAGATTATACGATCATAATACCTAGAACGAGAGATGGGACATCTATCAAAAGGCAAGCCGATTTGATCAACATTTTCACATAACCCCCTTCTCTGTGTACATAAAAATTAGAAAGAAGATGAAAGCGAGATTTACCTAATTTATATTTATTTTATTTTATAAGTATATCTATTTCCATAAACTCTGTATCTTAAGAATATTGCAGTTAAAAAATTTATAGTTTTCAATTTCATTTCGTAATTAGATGTGTAATAAGTGTAATAAGATAAACTTTTTTCCGTAATTTTTATTTTATTTTTTTTTTTTTGTTTCAAGTTATGTATTTCAATTTTGTAACTTCACCGTTTTAAACAGTTTGGAAACGACGATACCAACTGATTCTTACTTTTTTGTAAGAATTTAAACAATAATTTATTTTCCACTTCAATTACCAGTTCCATCCAATATAAGCTTTTTTGATTAGTGACAATATTGAAATATTTTCGATCGAGCCAGAACGTTATTTGATTCCTACTGAGACACGTAACTGCTGGAATTATTTTTTCAATCCATGAAATATATATATTTTAATAATTTTTGTTTTTTGTCTAAAATAATAATTCAATTTTAACATTTANAATCCATCCATAAATATCCAACAAGATATTTTAACATTTATAGAAATACATTCCTAACCGAAACCACAGCAAGCAATATTTTTGCATAGACTTTTTTAAGAAAATACTTTTAATGTAGAAGGCACAGACCCAAATATGTGATAGTTTTGTTTTCCGTTTTATATTTAATCGAAATTGTGTGCAGATCATATTCCACAATTTTTTTTCGTGAAGGAAAGAGGCAATCGGTATGACCAGCTTTAAAGACAAAAATAATAATTTCTATACATGATGTATTTTTATTCAATTTCGTTCTTTGCTATTCACATGGACGACCTTTTAAGGAGAACATCAATCAAGTAGCCGCCTTCATTGGCCAAAGCAGAGTGTAATCTTTTTATTTAGTTTTTCTTTACGTTTTCAAGGCTTTTTGACGATGTAGGGATGATTTTGGTATAAAAATGTGCCTTGATCTCGTCAATGCTCTGGGGATTTCTGGCGTACACTTGCTTTTCCAATAACTTCCCAAAATAAGATGGAAGGGGTAAAATCTGTTGATCTATGTTGGTAGTCAATGTTACATCTGTTTGTCATCAGACATAGAATTTTCGTTCCTGGAAATGAATTGGTTGATTTACAGAGAGAATTGGCGCACCGACTTGTTGAAACCAGCGGCCGTCAAGTTCTGAAGGAGTTCACATCTACACATCTAGCGACTATTTAGTTTTCCCCGGAAAATAATGGCCAAATGAGGATTTTGGCGTAAATGTCGGACCAAACAAACGATGAATAATTTGCCACTTGACTTCAACATTTTTAACGAATTTCGGACATTGACTAACCACAACTGAATGTGTATTTAAAGTATGATTATCATGATTAATACTAGCAAGGAATATAAAGAAATTTGGAAGGAATACAAANGAGTACTAGCAAGAAATATAAAGAAATTTGGAAGGAATACAAAAACATTTTTTTCAAAACCTTACCTACAAGAACATCGACCACCGTATTGCAAAAATTACATACAAATTAAATTGGATGCTAATAATTAACTACCACAAAGAAGGGACCCTATCGACAGTAATGAATAAGTACAGCCGAATTTTTCTAAAACCATGATGTCTTCAAATTTTCGAAAAAATTGTTTGAAATGGAATTNCGCCGAATTTTTCTAAAACCATGATGTCTTTAAATTTTCGAAAAAATGGTTTGAAATGGAATTAAATCGGATGCGAATAATTAACTACCACAAAGAAGGGACCCTATCGACAGTAATATATAAGTACCGCCGAATTTCTCTAAAACCATGATGTCTTTAAATTTTCGAAAAAATGGTTTGAAATGGAAGACTTATGCGGTTTGTAAAAACAAAAAATAAAATTCAGCCCAAGCCATGGGGCTTATCGTGGTAATCACAGCTCAATAGACAATCTCCCTCTATGTTGTTTTTATTAACCGGAAAAAAAATTTTTTTTTCGTTGGTTATTTCAAACTGAATATATATATTGGAAGCGACGTGTATCTAAAATATGCCTAATATACCCACCCCCGTTATTGCTATAATAATGGAAGTTAGCTTAATCCGCGACTACGGAATCAGAGAAGTTTTCGACTTCTTTATATTTCAATATAATCTATTCGAATTATTCCAGTTCTAACATCGCTAATTAAATTATTTTAATTCAAGTTTAATAGACAGCGCCATGGCAGTGAGCATCAAATTTTCATAAATCCACCAACCGGCTTATAAGTGAGTTGGTCAAACATATAAATATGTACATGAAATGCCTTAAAATGGCTAATGGCTGGAAAAAATAATTTAATAAAAAAATGAAATAAAAAGTTGGTGCAATTAACGCGCAACATTATGTAAATAATGTGTGTAAGTGCTTATAACGTCATTTGTTCTTAAATATGTGCATATGTGTGAAATAAAGGCACGCCTGTGTACACATCAACGTATATAAATTACGTCAAACGGGATTATTATTAATAATTATCCACTCGTCCTTCTTCTTTTTTGTTTTTACTAAACCGTAAACTTAAAGCAAGCAACAAGAGCTACTTCTTAGCTGATTTTGAGTGACAAGGGTTCGGGTTTGGCTGAAGGCTCATTTACTAAGTAACAATTATGAATACACACATCCATGCATGCACATGTGCAAATAAATACAAATGGATGCGTTAAGATCTTACAGCGTTACAAAATGTGGCAATTAAATAAAGCAGCGAAACATTTCAAATCGTTGCTGCCGAAGAAAGTCGTTGTGCGGTGCACATTTCTTATATAGATATATTTTTTTTTAATAAACTAAAACTTTTTTTTTATATATATTTCATGTTAATTTGAATTTTTATTTTTTCTTTTTAATGTTATTATTTTTTGAAATCCATTGTCTACACACAAAGCGAATCAGTCATTTTACAGGCGTTAATGGGCATTAAGCAGCATAGCGTACTGTATTTGCAATAACCATGTGTGTGTTGCTGTGTTGACTTGTAAATAGCTATCGAAATGCGTGCATTTCGTTTATGTATGTATGTGTGAGCGGTATTTTGGGTGTAATGTTTAAATTTGAAAAGCCTCTGCATTGTGCCATGAACAATTGATAAGTGGCTTAGTTGCCGAGCTATTAGTTTTGATAGGCAGTATAGCCCCCAGTCGAATGGCTCAGACCTGGCAGCACATAAAAAGATGCGAGAAAATGGCGTCATTGTGCAATGAGTTATTAGTGGTAGCTGATTTTAATGCAAACCTGGCGGCATGCAATCAAGCTAATTGCTGATAATTGAAATTTGGTATACAGCCTTCGAGTACTAGCCTCGCGTTATACCACAGTCTTGCAGCTGTGAACTGCAAAATTTGCTAATTGTAGTATTTTGCATAAATGTGCATTTTAAGCTTCAGTTGTTGGTTTTTGTTCCGAGGCATTCGCTGTGAAGAGTAGGTTTGAGTTCCTTTCAATTTATCAAATTCTTGTATTTGTTTTATAAAAATTATTTTGTATTCTCGAGTATTCCTTGGGGACCCCTTGACAACGCTGGATTTGCATATTAGCTACCATTCAGTGATTTTACCGCAAAGACACGAAGTAATCGCAAATGTGTTAAATCATGACACACAACCACTGTTGTCTAATTTTAAGATTTATATGAATTATTAATCTTTGGCGTTTTAAAAGCGCAGCTCTTCTATCAGTACCGCAAATTACAAATTGGTCCATTATTGCGACATGCTGCACTGAATAAAATCAATATGCTAAAAATTCATTCTCATGGCAGAATTGGTGCAACTAATTTAGTAATTAATACAAAACTCTTTTAGTCGTACCGAAGCAGCAAGCATGAAGCAACTCAGAAAGCTTTTTAAAAATATACTAACAGGCTGCAGCAACGCATACAAGAAGAAATGCTTAAGATCGAAGTTTTCTAAGCACAATCAGTTTAAGTCTTTCAGGCTCTTCTAATAAAACACCAAAACATGACATGGACCGTGACTTGGGTTATGCATGCTACAGCGGGGTTCTTACCGTCACAAGTAGGGAATCGTAAAAAGGCATTTAATGTGGTTACTAATGAAGCGAAATATTCAGCTCAACTCGAATAACATGAAACCTAGAAACAAATAGTATTGCTAGCTTTTATTNCACATGAAACCTAGAAACAAATAATATTGCTAGCTTTTATTTCTTCATATCCCGCTNAACATGAAACCTAGAAACAAATAGTATTGCTAGCTTTTATTTCTTCATATCCCGCTATACCTAAGCCACGTAGCATTTGATGGATTTCCACATATATGTGGACGTCTTCTCCTCAGCATAACAAATAGTCGAAGTACCGAATTAAATGCAAGACCTGATTTCCTTCGACGCTTAATTATTTTATATCTTCTATCGTTGCTTAAATTTAATTCAATTTTTATTACATTGCATTGTTTACATTGTTCGCTCACTTTAATTTATTGTAATCTTAAACGACTATAAGTACTTTGTACATATTTAGTCACGCAATAATTACCTAAAATAAGAAATGCACTGTCGGGTATCCTGAACTAATTCGTGTTAGTGGGTTCACAACAAAGAAAGTGCCTCAATTGATCCAACCAGTTATTAGTTTCAGTAATGTGATGTAAAGTCCATTGGGTTAAGTAAGTCCTTAAAAAAGGAAACAAACTGAAATTCAATTTCTTTTCAATTTGCACAATAACATTCAGAAATCACATTTTTTTTCAAGAATTAATCCGTATACCCGTTATGATCCCAACTACAGTATTGTGGAAAGTATTACAAAGTCTTCTCCAACATTTCTTACATGATAATAGAAAAAATAATTTAAAGTAAATAAGAAATAAATAAGAATGTACCAGTCGGCTCATGTCAAATTTTAGCCATTGTTGTACTTTTTTTTCCACAGTTTTCCACTAAGGTCCATTCTTCCTTAATTAACAATATCAACGTCATCGTCAATGTTAACATATAACCAACTGTTTTTTTATTATATTTCGTAGTTAATCTACATAAAACGCGTTTTGAATATCGGCATTACTTGATTTCAAAATGTCATTGACATACATTTTTTTGTTTTGGCAAGCAGTTTTTTCATAAAACGTATTTTTAACCTGAAAACCTAAAATTACATACCACAGTTATCTTTGAATCATAAATAGCTTTTAGAAATGGCAAAATTTCATTAAACTTTTCATGATATATGTGGGTTATTGTTAATATACTGTTATTTAGTCTATATATGCATACCTCTGAATTTTATTTCATGTTGGTTATTTTTGATTTTCTGATCATGGCCACTTTTGGGACAATGATTAGGTATACGCATATCATTCCAATAACTAATTTTTGCAAAGTATTTAATTTGTTTTTGGCTACTGTGACATCAAACACTTATTTTGCATCACATATGTGTAGAGGAACTAAATCAAAATTGTATTCGCATCGGAAGAAATTACGAACTCAGATCTTTGATTTTTCGAACTCAACGTGTTCTCTTTAGATATTCATGACAGACAGACATCCCTATATAACAATTCATGTGGTGATGCTCACAATATCAATATGCATTTTGAAAGGATGCCGATTTCTCGTTCTGGGTGTTAATCACACTATATTGTCGTAATTCACCGACCATTACATCAAACTTATTTAATTCATAATTTTACAAATTTCGCAAATTGCGGCATAATTTAATACCAAAATTATGTGATATAAACATTAAAAACATTATGTTTAAACTTTATAAGATCATGGTGCGTGTTCATTTATTCCTTTTCAACCATTAGAATTTTTTTAATATTGCTGTATGTTTCAAAAACATATGAAAGATTGTTTTTCTGTTTAATTTTTTTAATATATATATTTTTTTCAATGTATTATATTTTTTTGAGCACACTTGATTTGAATTGAAACTAAAAGGCTTTTACGCGCAAATACTGCGGAAGATTGTATTTTTAATTTACAAAAGAACATCAAAAGAAAATCAAATCAAATACATTAAAATTTTTGCACATACTGGAAATTGCATAAAAAGTATTTACGATGAAGGATGCTTCACAAAAACGCTCCATTCCTTTTACATTTGCAACGTGGATTGCAACAGCTTTTGCTAGGTGTTTTATGAATTTGCGACCAACACTTTTTCATTATTATTTTAAAATTAATTTTATAATATATAATACAACATATGCCGATGTATACGCATGATAACGTGGCCACTGCACACAACAACTGTTATAAGGAAATATTTGGATGCATTGCTCTTTAGTGTTTTATTTAAAATATTTTAATTTTAAATGCCAGTTCATGAATGCAGTAATATTAATTTAACTGCAATAGTTTGAGATTACAGTTGTGTTGATAAAACTTCTCAAAAGTTTAAACCGAGAATCCTCCTTCAGCTCCAACTCAATTTAATTAATTCAATAGAAACATTTCCTTTGGAACATTATAGGTAAGTTCCTCAAATGGTGGACCCTACAATTTTGATTTAATATAAAAGTTCTATAACCATATATTATCCATTCAACTGAAAAATCTATGATCGAGACAATTTTTTCCTAGACCCGGGTACGAGCCTTCCTGGAAAAGTTGGACCAATTTAAATCATATGTAAAAAATTTATTTACCTTTATCAGGATTCGATGAGATTTTTATGTTAAGGACTCGAATAGTTTAAAGAGATACCTAAAATACTCTTAAAGGTTTGTTAGCGAATTCCAATAACTAACAAATAGCGGTTTTGTAATTAAAAACCCGGAATTCAAAATGATGATTTTGAAAATTTTGAATTGATTGGTGGTTGGAGATACCTGAAATTACGAACCGTTTACGGCAATAATTTTCGTGGGTATCTAAATATAAACTTTTCATGGCAAACACTGTTGTTTTAAATGTTTTCTTGCTGCATATTCGGAGGTTTGCTCTAGATCGATTTTACTCGTTCACGAACTTTACCTCAGTTTTCACAAAATACACCTTATTAACCAAATTTCAATGATCCATCTCGGAAACTATTCAAATAATCTTGATCATAGATAGACAGACATTCCTCCACTTATTTTTATTTATTTATTTTTTATTTTTTTTGGTTTTTTAATTCTATGCATATGTGTCCTAACTGAAAACATGCATACCGCATATTTCTACTTATTATCTACTTTACAAAACCCATAATACACCTAGTACATTAACCAATGGGTTTACAAAATAAAAATTATCCTTAACATTTGCTGTTCATAATCGGTGTCGTAAACGCTAAAATTAATAATTATGTATATTACTCGATTGAGGAAGAAACTTTTTATTTTATGTGGACGATGTATATATACTATAATCTTAAAAAATCTAAAATAATTAGGTTATTTGCACTGGATAATACTTTTAAGAAATGGAGGAATGTGACCTTACAAAACATATACGTATACAATAACTATAACCACAGTATATGATATAGTGATTTCCAGCCATCTGTCTCTTGGGCTGTCAGTGTTCATGTGTCCGCCCAGCATCAAAATATTGAGGGACACTTTCCAAAATTCCGTACTTTGATTTAATGAGTTAAAAGTGCGTCCAATCTGAGCAAAATTTCGGGTACAACCTACGTATATGTAATTTGCTACATATATGCATACAGGTTGTTGAAATTTAGTAATGAGGATCATACCGATATAAAATTTTAATATGGTACAAATAGGTGAACTAATAACCCCAGCATATGCTTGTGTAGCAAATGTTGGGTTGAAATTTAGAAAAACAAAATTATGTTGCTCGAGAATTAATGATTATTTAAATTTCATCATTAATATTTGATTAAAAGGGGGTATTAGGGGAAAGAATCCAGGTAAAACATAATCAGAAACCTATAGATATTAGCGTCATTACTTTCGCTATAATGAACTGCACATGTGGAACTGTTTATTTCGAATTAAGATTATATTTGAAGATGTTAGTAAGTGTACTAGCATATCGAGTCGAAACAAGTATTATTATTGCAATTTATAGTGCGGGGCCGGAAACTTTTTTTATAAGCTTGTACTGTAATCAATATATCTTGTCTTCTTCCTACTGTTTTTTTTTTTTTTTTTTTTTTTTT
>JXOS01067230.1:0-12784 GCA_001015075.1 Cirrula hians
CCATCAATCACAAAATGATCAATTTGATTCCATGTAAGTTTACCTGAAGTCTGCCATGTTGCTTTGTGTATATTGCGATTTTCGAATCTGTTGCGACCAATAATTTCTGGGATATTCCAACACCGATTTTTACGTCAGTTTTCGAACATTTTGATAGACTTTCAAGTCTGACAGAGAAGGCATCTTCGGCAACGTCGGTTTTATTCTCTGTCAGAGCGTTTGCACAGATCAAGCTTACATTGAAAAACAGTGCCTGTTTTGGATGGTGGCATGTCGTTCATTGACAGCAGTGAATCTGGAGACAAGTTGTCATCTCTTACATACCGAGAAGCTGAAATCGAATTCATGGCTGGAAGTATGCCCAATTTTGAAAATGTTAAAGCATTCTGGCACTTCTTGGAGTGCAGTCATATTAACCATAGTCCTTACAACGTTTACGGGCGGTTTTGTTAAAGTCCTTCCGTTTCCGATGCAATTTTGATGTCTTCACTGGATGTGTTTTACGTGGCAACTCCCAAGACAAGCGCACAATCTCAACACAGTACTCAGGGTTAATACCGAGGAGGCCTACAGTGGACGAAGAGTGGGATTCATATTCGTCAATGACATGAGAGTCGGCTTGACGTGTATTCATAAGGATAAAGTTGGCTCCACCAAATTGGTACAGTTAGACCTGCTGCTTTATGGGTTCCCCTACTCATTTAACCGTTGACTTCAGAAAACCCGTCAGAATTTTATTTTATAAAGACATCTAAATTTGAGTAGCTTCTGAGGGGACAACTCGTGGCTGAATTCATTTCAGTAAAATCCATCGTAAAATTTAAATTGTAGAATGTTATGCCAACAACGATTCATATATTCAATTGAGTGATTTGCTAACCATTCTTTTTTTTTTAATTATTTGTATCAATTATCAATTTTCAATAACCATTTTAATAACGTATTGCGTAGTGTCAATACAGGACGGGAAATTAGACTGGGTACTAAATGTGGAGGATAGATGTAGGAATGCCCAGACAGCCCTTTATTCATGCATAAGTTGTATAAGGAAGATATGGGGACTGCCCCAACACATTTCACACTAGCTGTTCAGAACGGTGGTGCCACCCATTTCATTCTAAGGAGTGATAATATGGTGGACCTGCGAAAGCGACGCAGTCAAAAATTAATCGAAAAATGCCTAATTACAACGGGTTCCTTAAGATCAACCCTATCTTAGCCACTCCTCACTGAACATTCTGTCGGCAGAACTCATGGCTCAGAGCAACGGGCATAAATCAATGGTCAGGATAAGTGCAATGGTGCACTAGAACGCTCAAAAGGCGCATTCAGCAATCATCAAAGAGGTAGATCTCTCGAGGAACGTTGAGTTAATAGTAGTCCACCATGCGGCAAGCATTTCGTTCAAATGGTTTCTTTCAGATATATGAGTTTGGTGGTTCGAGACACTCGAACCAGAGGATAGCCTTTGCGATGGATCCAAGCCAGAAGACAAGTTAGGATGCGAAGTGCATATTCTGGAGATTTGCTTTCTAGCATCACAAGGAATCCCTTACTACTGCAGTCTCATTAATAAGAGCCATCAAGTACACGGCCGACCTACTGTTCGAGCCAAGGATATCAGGGAGGGCCATTCAGATTTTACATTTTTGGATACTCAGGTGGCTCTGTGTGCGCTCAGCTCTAGTTAAAAAAGGAAGAGTAGGGTCCGATCCTGCTCTCAATCTTTAAATGTAATTGATAAAGATAACAGGATTCCGGGACACAGCAGACTTCAAGGGAATACTACTAGGAGATGGGCTGGATAGGGTGGGATCTACCCATGGAAGTATGAGTTGCAGAAATCTATTTACATTCCCAAAGCAACTTGCGAGCTACATATAACTAGAAAGTTTGAACAGATGTCGAACAGCAGTTATCAGAAACAAGGAATTAAGGCCAAGGTAGCCCTACTTATAAGCAATTTCTGTCNATCTAGGCTGAGTACCCCTGACATGTTTGTACTCTGTGATAGCTAAACCGACAACTTCNGTCTAGGCTTGTACTCTGTGATAGCTAAACCGACAACTTCTACACCAAACATATCCTCTGAAGATGTCCAGGGCTCCATGGAACAACTCCATCCCCCCTTTCCACTGCAATCGAGGGAAACAGGGCCTGAATCAGACGAACACAAGCAACAAAAATGTCTAAGTGATCCTCTATGAAGTATAAGCTCAATACAGACCAAATTCTTAAACTCTTCAGACATCAGTAATATAAAGAAAAATCAGCTGCATAATATTTACTGGGGGATTGAAATATAAATAAAGAAACAATATTCAAAGACGATTTAAATTCCAATTGCTCGAGATATTAGGTATCGATTTTTAACAGTAACATTGATCTTGGGTACAACCATCTGGCCTTCTGACCGGTCCATCGAATTACAATATGGACAAAATATATAAATTCCTCGAAGCCTATCCAAGTAAATATACAACTTATTTCCTTTCTTTAAAAACAAATTCCTTAAGTAAACGTTTCTAAGCCAAAAATACCAAATTGTGAGAAATTTGATAATAAATATTTTTGTACAAATCGGTTCTCTCACTCGGTTTTGTCACCTTGTTTTTACACCTCTGCGCATATATAATAATAAATATTCAGATGATCGGTACATTATAATTAAATGTCATACCTGCAATTTCCATAATTGTTTTGGTATTAACCACACAATTATTAAATTATTCATATGTCTCGAAAGAAGAGTAAGAAATCATAAAGTGAAAAATCTCATTGTGCTGAATATTAATTTAAGTGGTAGTAATAACACGTGTTTTGGTGAACAGGCCCACATCTTCAGTAAACTTTTCCTTGCAAGTAGCGTGCGATACGCACTTGACCAAAAAGCATACGCTTTTGTGCATTCAGCTTTGTAGCCACTCAATTATTACTGAACTATTTTAGCACAGTTTACGTTCCACTACACATTTGTCTTAGGCACAACACAGTTAGTTCAAATTTTTATGATTTATTTTGTTTACTTGAAAGTGCACATTTGCAAGTCGAATTTTAAAAACCAATACATAACTAAAACCGATAAAAAATCTTATTTGAAATCGCATATTAAATCGACAAACACTCGATGGGTACGCCAGAGTTTCAAACTCATAAAGAGAATTGAATTATGGAATTTTCATTTTTAGTTGGACTTCTTTTAAAGTGTTCTCTGTCACTTGCAAAACCATTCAAGGAATGGCTGCATAAAAATTATGTATTTATTTAAGATATTGGAGGGAGTACAATTATTATGTGTTGCTCCGTGGCTTACAATGTTCAGTTTGACAATTGAATTAACATTTAAACTAATTGTTCATAAAACTAAAGATTAGAATTTTTAAGTTTTAACGATGTTATTTATATTTTGTGTTAATATCCTTTCTAATATTCAGCAGGATTTTTTATATTTTGCTTTAATTGTCCTTTACGCCAGCCTTCATATCGACTGTAGGTTCGGAAAACATTCTGAGAATTCAGCTTAACAGAGTTCTATATGGTACTGGTTGGTATACTTTGGTTTAAATTTGTTTAATTTAGTTCCATGCGGACGGTCCACTCGTTTCTGAAACTGAAGATACTGATGAATTCGATGATAGTTCTAAGTTAAGGTTCGGTAGACCACCTACTTCGCCGCAATGGTACCATGTTATCTTAGATGTCGCAGCGCGGGTCGGATTTTATTTTGTAGTTGTTCAATATGTGTGTACATTAAAACTACTTGTTAGCAATAATGGCAAGATTCATATATCATACTTTTGTACTTATTCGATTGATTATTGATTGTGTATACCAGTTGGAATGAGGCTGAATGCTTGTGTTAAATTGATGAACACAACCAGGCTATTCTGACCTTTTTTTCAAAGCATTCCTGTATTATTTTTGACGTCCTAGAGTATAATTTCAAGATGTTCTAATTTCAGCTCCTTTCCATGTATTTATATTTTTCATTATATTAAGTATTTCGCTTTAGATGTATGAGTCAATAAGACTACAACTGTGCCCAGAATCTTAAGTTTCTGAGTGGAGAACTCGTTCGGAGCACACATGAACGGTCTTACGAGTCTGTTCATCAAATTGTTCAGCAAACTGTTTACAATAGATTCCCTATTTGCGACATAAACTTTGTAGTTCATCAAATTTGGCTCAAACTAATGTTTGGTAAAATTTTTGAACGAAATTTGGGGTTAGATACGATCCGAACAACATTTCAGGTACATCGAGTACATCTCTTTACTGAAAATAATGAATTTGGGACTGTTGAAGCCCCAACAGATATTATGTGGGTAATGAGAGTATATAAATAATTTCTGAAAGTGGGTATAATTAGGTGAAAATCAGAATTGCCTCCTGTACACCTAATACTTCAAACAATATTATTTTTTTATTAATCAAAAAAATATATTAATATATATTTTTGTAATTAGTACTATATTTCATTATTGACCAACATATCAATTCATTCCAATTCCACACAACAATTTATCCTGCCAAAATAAGAACGTGTTTATTATATATAATCAAAAAGACTTGGATTATAATGATGTACCGGTACCCCAACCCTTCGTCTATTTTGTTATACACACATTGATCAAAGTTATGATCAGTCAATAATCAAACTTAATTGAATTTAATAAATATGTCTGGCTGCATTTAAGTGAAATGCTACTTTCGGACCTTATAGGCGTACTGGAGGACCCTCCGATTTTCATACAATCATGCCCAATTATGATACACATATTGATCATATATCTGTCCAGGCAATATTGAAATTTCGCTGAATTTCTTTAACGTTGGTGATAGATCTGGTAGAAACCCTCTTTTCTGACCACATAGGTGTACTCTGACTATTATCCAATAATGGTCATTTTGTGGACACACATTTCTCATAGTTATGATCACTCAATAATTAAATTTCGTTGCATTTAATTTATGATTCTGGCTAATTTTACTAAAGATATTTTATTGGGACCACATCAGTGGAGTTACCTCCGCTTTTTAATCCAATCACACCCACTCTAGTTTAATTGCAGTGACAAGCCATCTAAATAAATAGTTTCAACTTTTATTTATTCAGTTGCTCTTAGCCTCCAATTGTAATCAAGAAGGTGAACTGGAGGTACCCGGAATATTGATTGGATCTTAACTAAGTTCAAACTTCGATCTAACAGTTTTCCAAAGAATTTTTCTCTCTATTTTTTCGTCTAAATCAATTCTTGAGGTGATGCTGATCATAATGGTATATATTTTTGTGGATACTATCAAAACTAATATAAACCTGCCAAGATATAAATTTATTGAAGAGATCTGATTAATAAACGTAATCGCTATCGCATTTTAGGCCTTCACCCGCTATTATTTTGCTCTTCTGTTAAAATAATATTGCATTTTTAATTGAAATCTTCCTTTCGAAATGCGTTTTGAACCTTTACTAAGAAGTAAATACTCTGTAAATGACTGATTTTATCTGATTTATGACTCGCGATGAATGAATATTTTGTTGAATTTTTTTTTTTTTTTTTTTTTTTATTAACACTCCACGCATAACCATGGAGGTATAATTGAATGTCTATTTAGCAAACCAAAAAATAAATAAAAAACAAAATACACCACTCAAATGTGACAGCAAGGTTAACACATCACAACAAGGAAGAAAGCAGTACAATATTATAGCTCTTCACAAACATGTCTCAGCCTAAAAGCAAATATCTTTTCGCACGAAGTTCAAAAAATATGATTGGCCGTGTTGAGAAGTGGTATTTGTGCGTATTAAAATGTCTGTTATGTTTATCGCAAATATTTTGTTTTCTTAATATTAAGTTCATTCCAAAACGACAACACGTCTCATTTAAAATCGACAAATTTACTTTCAAAATAATTAATTACATAAAAGTGTTTTTTATAATTAAAGTGTCATTATTCAGTTTGACTTTGTTGATTTTGCCGATGATATATTTTAACTCAAAAGGAGCACAGGCACAAATGCATTACATTGGCATATTGATATACTGCGAGCGCATCTATAGCTTTATAAATACATGGCAAATGCTGCACTCAGTATCACACAGCGAACGGTTTAAACATATAATTACCTCAGTCATTAAAATGTCTAATAAAGTGAGAAATCTTACAGATACGGCACTGAATTTCGGTTCAACGTACGGTTATATCCTCAGAATTAAATTATTCCTTATCGTCGGGCACGTGGTAACTGCTCTGGTAATGCATTACGTAAGTCATTTCACTTTATTTTTTGTGGTGCACGAACTGTGCAATATAGTCTTCCAAATATTTCAAGTATACATTCTAAGTTTTTATGAATCTATCAATAAGAAATTGTTGGATATTCTTCTTCAGGAAGAAATACAGCAGCATAATATTATAAGTATTCAGAAATTTAACTCAATGAATTATTGTATTTTTGATATTCAACAATCGGTGCAGAAAAATTTTCATTGGTATTTCAAATCAATCGTTTTCAAAATCGCGAGTGTCGTTTTTAATTTAATGTTAGTTTTGAACTGCATACCATACACGGAGCACTACAGTACTAAAAAAAAACTCATAGTTTTATTGACTTTCGGAAGCCTTCAAAATTTGTTGCACCCACTGCTAAATATATATTGTGTAAGCCTTTTAAGTGATCTAATACAAATTTCGGTCATCGAGATAAACAATAATTTGTTACAAATAACAAATGAATTATCGAGGCAAAATATAAACATTAGTCACTTCGATCGTGAGGTAAGATTTTCAAAAGCACTAAAATAAGAAACTATAAATGTTCTTTGTACATGTTTAATATATCACCTTATTTATATATCATATCTAATGCCTATATCCTTATCCTCTTTTCGAACTGCGTCGAAGAAATTAACGCGTGCTCGTTAATCAAATTTGCCATGAACTTTTTTTAATCATAAAAGAGTTTTGCTCTAATCTTTATTAAAAACGCCTGGTTAATATTTCACAACATAATATAATACATAAAAATTTCCATTCATAGATATCGCAAGATACTTGTTTTTGAATGCGCACTGAAGTTCAGTCGTGTCCAGTTATCTCTATACAATAATTCAACACTTTGCGGATTAAAAATTTGATGAAAACTTAGAATACGGATTGACATATGCATGAATGCATTATTGAGGGAACTTTGCAGTAGTTTAATAATGCAAATTCGATCTTGAACACAAATCTGTAAATTTAAATACTTTGAAATACATTCAATCTATTAATGAGCACGAAAATATGTTAGCCTAAGAGAGGTTAGTCATACTTATGAAGTGAAGGATCAAGTTATTATGACATAAAATAGAATTTTGAGTCGTTTCGCGTACCCAAGCAGTACGCACAAATTCTTAATTATGTTATTCGCCGGTTGATGCTATCTATTTCCTACTATTGTTGAGTCAACTCGCTGGCTTGTCGAAAAATAAAGAAGAAACAAGATAGAATGTGACAATCGGCTAATACCGACAGCTAAATACACAACGACAGCAAAATATTTAGAATAATTTTATTCAAATTTGCTGAGAGCCCTGTTTCCGGAACACACAAGTGTATTGGAAATATCTCTGAGTTTCCTTGGCATTTTTGGTACACAAATTGATCATAATTATGATAACTCTAAAACAAAATTTCGATGAAGTTGATTTATTTTTTCTTGCCTTATACCCTCCTTTCCGACAACATAACTCCACTACAAGTACCTCTGATTTTCATCCAATCTTGCTCATGTTTGGTACTCACATTGATCATAAATATGATAGACCAACAAATAAATTTCGTTGAATTGGATTAATTTTTCTAGCTAAATTCGCTTAAAACTCTGTTTTACTTGTTTTTTTTTTTTACAATGTTTTAAAAAAAGGCCATAACATAACAACCGTACAAGTATCCGAAGTTTCTTCAGTTCTATAAGAAATTTCAAAACAGGAGACACATGCTTTGAAACGTTAACATAGGAAATGCAGCACTAATAAAATTAATAATTCCTCTAAGGTCACTCCAGCACAGTGATATTCACGGTGCTTTATTCATGAAATGTGCATGTATTAAATTATACGGTCTCCCATACACGTTGTGAGAAAATATCTTAAGATAAGAATTATGCCAACTAAACTATTTTTAAAATAATTATTTACTCACTTTCTTGATTACAACAACATAAAGTAATAAGTGTAATTAGGAAAACAATATATGTTTTCCATTGAGCATGTTTAATAGGGACTTCGTATTCCAATTAAGAGGTTCTTGAAAGGAAACAACCGGCCATCAAAATAATGATTTTCAGATTTTTAAATTTTTTAGTTTAAATCTACATATCACACAAATTATATTNGCCCTTAGTTTAAATCTACATATCACACAAATTATATTTTATTGCTGTTTATTAAGGTCATTGAAATACCCGCAAAATATAAAGAGTAATAAAAAATCATCATCATTGAATAAGTTCTTCACCAATGTATAAACGGTATATAGCTAATTAAATAAAATTCATCCCAGCACAATAAATAAGCTTCGACATTCTGCTGAAGTATAGCATTAGGTGCACACTGACTGCAGCCTTGCCGGCTGCACATTGAAACTGCCACTGTGTAGTTGAGAAAAATATGTTCTTGTGACAAATGCGTGTGGCAATCGGTTCATGAGCAGGCCCGCAGAAATGGGTGTTTTTAAGATTTAGCTGCATCTCAGCTCAGTTGGTTTCTTCCCATAGCTTGTTTCCAATTGTTCTTCATTATTTTTTATTTAAACATCGCATGCAAATTAAAACTTGGTTTGAAATTTTTAAGGCAAATTCTCTGATCGAGATTCCAAATAAATTTAACTTGTATGTCATACCTACGTACTCTATGGTTTTCATTATGGATTTAATTGTTTTTGATATGTGCTTTATTTCGCAATATCGAAATCTAAACAAACCTTTTATACTCTGATTATAATCACACAAATAAACTGTCGTTTTAAATTTTATAAAATTTATTATTATTATTATTATACAAATTGAAAATTAATAGGAGAATTATTTGTTAGCGCAAAACTTCCGCATAGAACTCTGTAATTATTGTGCTAACAATAAAAATAAAAAGCTGTAACGAACAGCAGAGAAATCAAAATATATGAGATGTTTAAAATTGCTGGACTATAGCAGTGAGTTATAGTTTGACTTACTTTCTTTAAAGAAATTTTTTTTTTCAAATTTGAATACGACATTTTGTTAGTGAATCCGCCTTTTTGTACATTGTACTAACACCCAAGAATCAAAGAGAGCAAGTATCAAATTAACAAAAGGAATAGCTTAACCAAGTCAATAGCCGTCTTTCGTCGTGTTTCTTCGAGAACAGGTAAAATGGTTTAAAACTTTAACGTGAAGAAGTGTTTATGTATTAGCGTGCTTTTACACTAGCTGTCATGACACTTACTTGGTCAAAAAAAAAAAAAATGGTCGAGACACTTGAGGTTTTTACATATGTTCATCATGCAAGTGTCACCAAAAATTATGGTAGTTTGTTTTGATTTCATATTTATGATTTCAGTAATGATCGAATGTTGGTGGTAAGGGTGAGCTGCGTGCAATGCGAAAAATTGGGTTTTCCTAGAAAAATTAAGCAACGCACGAAGAATAGATCACTTTTGCCAACAAGCATCAGAACGGAATGCTTGCTGTAGCGGAGTGATTGTGCCTCCAGCAGCTATGCAATATGAATTAGTTGAATGAAATCATTTAAAAATATTGATAAAATATATATTTTATTATGTTTTATTAAATGTTTTATTTTCTTTAAAATAATTAATATTTTTATAAAATTGTTCTCAATATACAATTTTGTATCCTTTTTATCTATTTGAATTTGTGATCACTGTGGTCATGCATTCAACCTTTTTTCAATCTAATAATTAGTATATTTTAACTTTAATAATTAAATAATTTATTTTATTTATTAATTCATTTGGATCTGTTTGTTGTATATTCAATTTAATTTCTCATTATTTAAATTAGATTTTGTTCAAAATGAACATGCATTCAACCATTAAATTCGATTTTATTGCCATTGCCGACGGCAATTAACAATTTTGCAAACAAACGCAACATATGATCCGCGAAAAAAAGGAAAGATTTGCCGAAAAAAAAAAAACACAAGATCATATGTATACGTAATCAAGTGACGTAGTAGAACAAGAAATACCACGTGTCACGCGGGACATCGGATGTGGTAGTCATTACGGCGAATTTAAATTCGCCCAAGAAAGTGTCATAACAGTTAGTGTAAAAGCACGTTTAGTGTTCAACTGCTTAAAACATTCTTAAAGCACTGTTTTTCACGGCTCTCAATTCACGAAATGGGAATGTGTTAGATTTCACACTCTTCCTAGTACACTCACAAAAAATATCTCCATATAACAAATTGGTAAACAAATACAATTTTTTAAAATAGTTTTTTTCTAAAGTATTCAGTTAAAATTTTTTATAAATTATCGCTGGTAATTTCATAATCGAAAGATTCGAATCTAAGTATGTGTTGAACATGGTCGTCCGAAAGTCTATTCAACAATATAAACCGTAAGCAAGTTGAAGACAATATATGATATCAATTAAGGACGTGCAATGGAAAATTCAAAATTAATTCTTAATAAAGTTCCCATTAACAGGTAGATGAAACCCAATTTTAAAAAATTCTGTTGAAATTTCTTAAATTCAACCATTAATTTAAGTCTACATGCCCCCCAAATTATATATTTTTTTTGTTTATAATCTGTATTGGGAAACCTGCAAATTATACGCAGTATTAAAATATCATAAATTATATATTTCCGTTGGAAATTTTAAAAACGAAATACACCAAATGCAATACCATGTACCGTGCGCACTGAACCCTACTTCTTGCTAAGCCAATTTCATACTAAACAAGTGCACATTGAAATTGCCGNTCATCTAAAAAAAATAAAATAAAAGCATACCATGTACCGTGCGCACTGAACCCTACTTCTTGCTAAGCCAATTTATATACATACTAAACAAGTGCACATTGAAATTGCCGCTGTGTAGCTGAGAAAAATCTATAACGAACACAAATAAAACTGGTGTTCGTGTTACCAACATTTTTCGAGAGGGCGCGCTCAATCCGTCTTTTTAAGATTCAGCTGATTACTATTTTAACCAGACATTCCAATAACAATTGGTCTAACGATATAAACAGTTATATTTTTGAGAAGACTATTGGTCGTCTGAGGAAATATGAACAGCTTAGCAAAAGTGAACAAGTGAACAAATCGATATTGAATAATATATAAATATGTATACAAAAATAAAAGTAAAAGTAATTGTAGTGTTTTAATTCAAATAAAGTATGCATACATACTATAGCATCATTAATTGAAAAGATATATATATATATATATATGAATGAAAGTAAAAAAAAAAAATACTATTAGTATTTATGATATATAAATAATTTTAATTAGCATTTAATAGCTAATTCTTTTTTTTTGTTTCAAAACATAAAGTTTGCAGGTTTTTGGCTTTTAAAGTGTTTGATTCTTGCAAATAGGTACCCCTGTACTTGAAAAAATAAGCGCGTATGGTTTTGATGTGGTAATAATATATAAGAGGGGATATTGTGTTTTGCGGTGCCATATCGGTGCATCAGCTGTTCGATTTCCCGTATTGCTTTGTTTATTATTCCAGGTCACTTAAGTGCTTTGACAAAAATAATTAAAGAAAACATGTATGAAAGCTTAAGTCAGTTAAGGTCGACAGTGGCGAAATGGTAGATGATGAATATTTTCATAATTAACGGAAAACAATCTTGTTTTACCTAAAGGTTTTGCCGGAGGTACCTTAGGTTTTTATCGAATCTAGCTCTTTTTGGGTTACACATTTATTATATTTATGTCGACTCAATAATAAAATTTCGTTCAATTTTATGACTATATTTGGTAAATATCAGGTACTTCTGTTTTTCAGCCATCATGCCCATCTTTATAGAGAGTACTCAATAATCAAGTTTCCGGAGAAATTTACGTTACACTTTCTCATCGAACCACACACGTTTACTGCAGACACCACCGAATTTCATCCAAAAAAGCAAATTTTTGGTATACATATTGATAATTCTGTANAATTATGTCTACTCAATAAAAATTTCATTGAATGTGATTGATGATTGTGGCTAATTCTGTACTGTGTAGTGGATGTGCTTATCATGATCAGAACACGTTTAAATGCAATGACTATACACCTAACTTCGAAATCAGATCAAAACATATCTGGCCTTATGGCCGAGGTACATTTAATGCCAACAAAAATTTAGGTCGAAATTTTTATACAATTCTCCAATGACATTGGCAAAGCGTATATTAGTTTAAACGTACCCAGAATGAGTGATCGGAAACTNGCGTATATTAGTTTAAACGTACCCAGAATGAGTGATCGGAAACTTATCAAAACATATACCAAATGATCAGTATCACTACATAATTGATCAAGCCATGTCCGTCCGTGCGTACGTAAGCAAAAACTAGCAAAAAGGAATTTAGCTAAAATTAGGAAATTCAGGACACATATTTTAGGGCTAAATGTTAGATCGAAGTTTGAATTTGGTTATTATCCAACCAGTATTACGCGTACCTCCAGTACACCTCTGTACTCAAACTCTGGTGGAAACGTAAGAATAGGTATTTGGCAATACAATCTAGCTATTAAGTGGGTATTCATAGCATCCAAATGTGTTCTGAA
>JXOS01067232.1:0-17884 GCA_001015075.1 Cirrula hians
TACATTATTTGATAATATGACAGCATAATATGCCTACACCCCATTTATGTTGTAGGTTAAATTTTTATAAAGAATAAGCACAACAATTGAATAAAAATAAAGTTTAAGGAGAGTGTGGATTGAAAAGTTAGAAATCAAAATTCCACATCACTTATTTCATAACCATAAAAGGAATGTTCCACCGGATGCCCACTACATAAAGTGTGTGAACAATGTGCTACTCATTATTGGTGGTACATCATTTTTGTATGAGCAAATTTGCTTATTTCTGCTTATAAAATTAAATTTGGCAGAAATATTCAACTCCTATAGCAATATTTTGTGCTTTTAAAAATTGTTGTTTCATAACGGAAAAGAGTTTTCAAAAATTAACAGCTTATTATGTTACGCCTCCTTTCACAGTTGACGGTTTTTTGAAAATAGCTGTAAAAAGAGAGTTATTTGCTGTATTACTACGTAAAGTGATATAAATTTTAGAGTTCAAATTAATTTTCAGAACAAATAAATAATTAATTTTGGTGTTAAAAACCAAGAGCCAAATGTTTTTAATGTTCGTTTACTAGTGAATTTCTACTGCGATTTGCATCACCGCTTTTTTTTATTTTAAAACTATCCACAATGACCGCTTTGATTGTTTATGTTATTTTGAATTTACTGGAATAATTTGTCTAACACATTAAAAAAAATGTAATTATGTATATAAAGCCGAATGAAAATTAAATTTTGTCAACATGACACGCAATCAAAATATCAGCTGCCTTTCTCTGCTGAGGAATATTTAACTAAATATTATATAATTAATGTAAGATAATATCTCTTCACTTTAATAAGCATATTAGTGAATAATACAGTAATTAGCGCTTTCCCAGAAAATAAAGCCGGTTGGAACGTAGAATACTTGAAGTTCAACTTATGGTTAATGACAAAAAATAAATTTGCCACTTTTTCTTTCTTTACTATTGATAACATTCTTAAAAAATGCAATAATTGTTTATTCATATTAATGTTTAGTTTAAATGAATTGGCCCGTAGCTATAGTCTCAAATTAAAGTACACTTTACTTAATATCTTGCTTTAAGTTTAAAGCAATTTTAAATTTAATTTTAGCTATAGTCAAAATTACAGTGTGATGAACTAAAATATGTTCTAAGTGAATTGTCCACATACAAAAAAATTTATTTTATGTCGTAACCAATTTTATTATCTAAGTAAATTCTTGTGTCACCATGTTCTATAGTGGAATGATACATCCAAACGACTATTCAACACACCAACCGGTTTTAAATTATTAAACTGACGTTCGCTTGCTTTTAAGTACACTTTTGGAGAAGCATTATGCTTTATCCCCAATATACCAAAGAAAAAGATAATGGAACATAACTGCATATCTGTGCTGGGTTTTGTAATGGTTCCAGCAAAATTAATTATAAAGTACCTAAGAGGAGAAAACATTTCCAAAACACCTGTGTCGTATACCTTGTATTTTGGGGTTCAGCTCCAAATACCGTTTTATTAAGAAACATTTCTTAATCTCATATGAAATTATAATATTATTATAATATTCTTTATTGTGCTTTAATAACATTAACATTTAGTTAAGAACAGAATTAAAAGCTGCACCGTGCAATCGCTTGGACTTCTCTTTTGTGAGTTTCTTTTATAATGCAGAGTGTTTGTGAAATTGAATGCATTAATTAACTTAAATAATAGTGGGATGAATGAGCGCTTTGAATGCTCTCGCTCGAAACTGTAAAACACCAAAAGAAAAAGGAAAATGTCTGCGGTGGGAAATGAGTTCCGCACGGAAAGTATCCAAAGCCAAGAGACGAAGCAAAGTATTCCATAAATATCAAATATTGTTTTTGCATAGTAGTTACGATAGTTCGTGGTGGCTTCCATTCTAGGATTTCCCTTACATAAAGTTTGATTATCGTAAATATGTTTAGAATTGCTAAGCGAACGAACGAGTAATAATGTCGTGCGTATGGTACGCAAATGTTCAACTGCAATTGTGGTACATTAGATGCGTAACGTAACTATTTTAAAACCGTGACACCCTGAACCCTTCTTTCCAGCGAGTTGAAAGTTCAGTTTACTAGGCATTTTTAAATTGTATATTAGTTTTCAACCAAACCAGTTTTAATGAGTTGAAAATAATTTATTTGATATAGTTAGAATAAAAAAGAAGTTAATACAATCTAAGATACAAAAATAATTAAATGATTGATTTATTTTTAAGCTTTTTGATAAACTCTTTCGCTTGTTTATCCCCTTGTCGATATTCCAAAGCATGGATAATATCACAATCTGAAAGGTAAGGTTTAATTTGAAACTCTTACTAAAGCCAATTCATATACCTGTAAATTCCGGTCTGTAGAGATCTAAATGGATTTGTTGATTTTCTGATATAATTAATGCTTCAAAAGTAATGTAGGTTTCTGCAATATATTGGTTTGTCATTCCGAACAAATCTTTATCTTTAATGCTAAACAGTAAGATGCTGTTGGATTCTGAGAGCTGCTGCTCGGATAGTGATCTTTAATATAAAACAGTTAAAAATATTTCAAAGCCAATGTGTTCATTCTTCTTACATGGAGAATTTTTCGTCATATAAAGGAAAGCGAGTTTTTGGTTTAGTTGAAGTTTTCAAAGGCATTTGACCGGGAAACCTCGTGGAAGGTAAAAAATGAACCTTAACAAACGAGTCGCATGATCCATTACTATCCATCGGTAACAAATTCCTCGCATTTAATATTTTTAACTTTAAAAAATAGTTTTAACTGAGTTTGTATAATTTAAGAAAATACACTTACAGTGAGACTTTGTTCTGCAAATTGTGCTATAATAGTAAGTTGACCAATGTCTGAACATTTGCTCATGTTCACATATCTCTCCAAATAGTACTGGTGTATTAAATCAGCAGTTTCTAATCCATGTAAATCCAAAGTTCTCTCTATTGCAGATAAAACTTCCTTATCCGATGATACACTATTACCGATTTTAAAACTAGAAATCATTACTTTAACCGTTTTATGTAAATTTTGGAAAAAAGCAGGTGGCCGTCGTTTCTATTAAATTTAAGTCCTTCTATTTAAATTTTTTTAAGATAAAATTTCAAAACATACTTCCAAATTTGTTTGAATCAGATCGTACAGAACAACCGATAGTTCAGCCCACACAGCATCTAGAATTCTACCAAAGTTTATTTCATTTAACGATTCATACAAGATTGAAAGCGAATTTTCTAGATATCCCAATAGCTTTTCCATAGAATTTGAATTTTCATGCAGTACCTCAGCACCTTCACACAAAAAGCGCTGCATACATGGCGCCATTTTTTTTGCTATAATATCCAGAAGTTCCAATATCTGATTGCGTTCAGTATCTAAGGCATTGTCTATGAAATTTTTAATTGTTATGGAACACCGTTCAGCTTCTAAATTTGATCTATATTCTCCAAGTTTTCCGATAATTGCATCTACATTAAATTCCTTTATAATAAAATTAATACAAAGTTGATTATATGAAATTAAAAAAATTCATACTTTTAAAAATGAGGGTAAACTTTGGCGGATGTAATCTATATTATTGATTGCCAAGCACCATTCTGGGGAAACAGAAAACGCATCGTATTCATCAATTTTTAAGTTCTCTAATCGCAACGACATCTTTTGTGCATAAAATACACAACATCTGCAGATATCCTGAAAAAAGATTTAAAAAAAAAACACCATGATTATCATTATATAAGAATGATAGATTCGGCTAATGCAGACAGAATGATAAACGTCGGATTACATATAAATATATATATATGTAATTTTGAGCTTGGTACCAAAGCCATAAAGATACACATTTTTTTTACCTTAGTTTGGAGGGTTCTCCACGTTCGAAAATTAAACAAAAAAAAATTAATGTAAAACAAAACTTCATCGTTTTTAATTAATGTATTACCAATCATTCATACAACATCATGAAATCGAAAATCCCGATATTCGGTATGGTTTTGTCCTTTGAAATTTTACATGCGCCTCTATCTTGCCTTTACTTTTTTACTATAGATCACAAGAAGCTCATGTTACGAGACTAATATATGTCTCGTAACATACATAATACATAAAATATTTAACAATCAACATCCTCAACATTTAGTACGCAAATAATCAGGTATACAATTATTTGGTTTTTTATTTGGGTGTTGGTTTTTTAAAAAAGTCTTACTGATATTTGTAATGTAAATACATGGAAGACAAAAATTCTTATCATATTAATTGTTAACGATAAGTAGTTCAGGAATGCCTAAACTACGTTAACAAAGGTTTCATACAGGAGTTATCTCCATTTCAAATTGAAATTTGTGCCTTCCGTTCGCAAAATATTTGAGTGTTGGTTTCCAAAATATAAACAAAAACGTTTTGCCTTGAAGCCGTGATAATTTTTCAATAAACTTACAATTTAAAATTGTACCATTTGGTTATTTATTTTTTTTTTTTTTAGAAATATTGTAATTTCGGCCAAATTCAGAAAATGAGTAAAAATATACTTTTTTCCTTATGATTTACAACATCACTAAGTTGTATGCGTCACAATCAAACTTGCACAGAAATGGAATATTCTTCGGTATTGGCATATTTACAATATTTTAGTAAGAATACACAATTTCATTATTGTAAGAGGGCATGTTACGCTCTTGTGTATGCGGTATTTTGCAATTTTCAAGTTTAAATTTAAGAAATTAAAATTTTTTATGGTGCAACAAAATTTTTAAAAGAAAAATGTTTATTAGAAATGTTTATTTAGAAATTAATGCACACATTTTCAGCTTTTTTTTAGTTAATAAATATATAAAAAAGAATAAAAACAAGGAAACCATTACTTTAACAATGCAATTAAAAAACAAATTCAAATATATAGCATAAAAATTATTATTTCATCAATAAAATTACAATATATTCCAGAATTATTGAATTTTGCAGAAAGCAAATGCTTTAGATCAGTTACCTAAGTATACCGATGCATACAACCAAACTTGTGAATCACAACGCAATCAAATTTACAGTAAGAACATTGTTGTACGCCATAATAGAACATTTTGTTGATGAAAAAGAAAGATTTAAATTTTCATTTCACAAATATTCAGAACCAAGTCTAAAATGAGCATGACCGATGATAATTAATTTCGTTTTGACCAGGAATTCATGTAGTTATAGTCAAAATTTACTGTCTCCCTTTAAAATCAAGGTAATATTGGAATTGCTGTTGTGGCGACTTTAGGCTAGATCAGAATAGACGAAGAGAGTCCATATATAACTATATATTTATAGAATAAAGTAAACAATAGTTTTTAGACTGTATTCTTCATGTTATGGGAATACTAACTACAATCTGTCGTTTGACAACTAACCTTATGGAGTAGTTAATTTAATAACGTATTTTATTAATACTTTGAACACCAGCAGTTTCAAATTTTTGATCAAATGAACACAAAATGGATAGATAAGAAAAATAACCTTAAATGTTCAAGTTTCAAAAAGTGAGAGCGAATGAGAGCAGTGGCGCATTTTTTCCATATGTCAAGTGTATATTAGTTTTGACGGTACGTTTGGTTCACCCCAAACGAGTGATCGGAGACCTATCAAAATATATACTGATATGATCAGCAAGGAATTAGTCTAGCCATATCGAGATCGAAGTTTGGTTAAAACCTACCAATATTTTGGGTTCCTCCAGTACACACCTTTACTCAAAACTGGTGACCAAAGACCTGGCATTTTGCGATTTATATATTAGGTGAATATTCCTAACATCCAAACATGGTTGTGATTGAACAAAAATCAGAGGTACCTCCAATACTGCTACATGGGCCCAATAGAGGTTTTAGTTCAGAATTACTCACAGTTATCATTTAAATTTTAAAAAAGTGAATTGAGTGGACATAAATGTAGTGAATAAGTGTACCAAAAATGAGCAAAATTGGTTGAAATTCAGTGTTACCTCCAATACTTCTATGTGGTTCGTAAAGAGTCTATGAAGGCAAATTGGACAGAGATATTATAAAAAAGTTCACCGAAATTTTATTATTGGGTTATCATAACTACAATCAATATGTGTACCCAAAATGTACATGAATGGATGTAACTCAAAGATACCTCAAATATACCAATGTGGCACGTTTTGAACAATTTTGAACAGAACAATCACATCACACATCGCAAAATAATTTCAGATGGTTGCGAAAAAGACAAATTTTTTAAATTATTTCTAACAAAATTTAAAGACCGGTAGACTTCTTGTCATGGCTGTACCATTATATTTTATCTATGAGTTAAAAAAGATGAGTAAAAAATTGGGTTCTTCTTCTAGCATTTATTTTTGATGTTATTCGATAGTCACCTAGACCCTTGTTATTCTTTAGTTATTATATTCACAATGTCAGTTATTGGTATTGGAATCTTCGTTTAATGTACTTCCTGTAACACGTTTATATTATCTTTATTAGTTGTATGGCGCTATCATATTGTTAATTGTTAGATAACTAATAAAGATTGAAGCTGTTTCCGAATCGGATTCTGTCCAGATTTTTGGGATTTACTGCACTACACATACACATATAAGCATTGTACTAATTGTACAATAATTGATTAATGATGATTAATAAGAAGCCGGATCAAGCATAGACTTCAAGTCAGTCGTTAGTTACTACCTTTATGTTTATTAGATAATTTCTGTTTTTTTCTTCTTTAATTTATTATTTATTTTAAAGTTTAAATCATATTCAGATTTTGAAAATGAAAAGTAAAATACAAAAACTAAATAAAAAGAAAACTTTTTATACAAATTAATAAATATTTTTTATATATTTCTATTTTCTATACATGTTCACATTTCGACAGTTTGGAAATTGAATGCGTATGGGCATGTCAGCATGTCCATGTCCAATAAAACATTTTTATAGCTAGTGCAGCACCTTGACTATAATCTTTTCGTTTCGAAGTTATAAATTTTATTTCAAGCGTGGTTCATAAATATACTATTTGAATTTATGTAATTACAACTGTCATAAGTTCTGCATTATGCACAAGTGGGTTTCTCCTTTGAATGCTCAATTGCCAAAATTAGTAATAAATATTTCTAGGTGTTTATGGGCTACAGACATTTAAAAATTTAAATAGCGGTATTCTCCTTTAAGATTTTATATTTTCATGAATCAAAAATTTTACTGGAAGTTTTTTTATTATTTTCCAATTGAAAATCTATATGATTTTCCAAAGAAAAAAATTCAGAAAGGTTTAATATTTTTAACCACATCGACATGTGTTCCTATTGGGTTAATTTGACGTGACGAGTTCTTTAATCAATCAACAACAACATAAAAAATTTGCTAGGAATGAGCCATTCCTTCATATCTTTATATTTGACACATTAGTAAATGTAATAAAATTTTTGGCTTTGTTTTGGAAAATTGCAGAGTTATGATTGAAAAGCAAAAATCGTTTATTTTGTGTCCTGTATGGATTTATTAGCAGGTAATGTAATTTTAAATAGATGTCATGGAATTTCGTTTTTTTGCGTGTACGATGTTTCCATTTTTTTCAATTGCAACTGAAATTTGGTTGCTCTCTTTAATTCATCATGTTAATAACTAATACATTTCAGCGAAAAAAAAACTGCTTGGGTAAAAGTACAAAACACTACCAAAAATAACGGTAAAATGTAAAAAGTGCAAAATCACATGCCAAAAAGAATTTTGATAGAGAATAGCTGATGGTTTCAGCACGTTTAAGCCCCGGTATTCTCCCTACTAACTTAGATTAGGTTATACCAAACCAATATCAGTCAACGTTTTTATATTTGGACAAAGGTACTCAATAGTGATCAGGTCAGAGAGACTTTTGAGTACGAATTGATTTGATAAGTGGCAAAGCCGAATATGCAGTTACTTTATTTAAAAGATTTTTCTATGAATTCTCTGGAATAATAAATATTTCTCAATTCAAATTTAATAAATACCGAAACTCGTGTATAAAGATTACAACACCATAATGATAAATCTGATTAACAAATTTGCAAAATTGATCAAATAAAAGCATAATTTAGTTGATAATTTCCAATAAATTTTCTGATCATATTGGAGATTGTGGAGGTATGAAAATAAATAATTAAAATAAAGAAGAAAAATAAAACATAATTCTTGTAGGGAGTGTTTAAGTCCAAGCAAAATGCCGCATTGTAAAAGGCTCAATATCAGGACACTGTAATATGACATAAACATAACATGAGACGAATGACATAAAAATTTAACACGAACATAAGAAACAGATGTTGAAGCTCGATTGCACACTTTGGATCTGTGATGACAGTGTAGAACCCAGCAGAGCTAGCCATGAGCCATCAACTTTGCACTCTTTGGCTCTGGTACGTGACAATTTTGCGCATTTCCTTTTGCTTCTTGTTAATGTTTAGTATTGATTGAATGTTGGTGAGGTTTGGATATGTTGCACGCATAGCGAAAATTTGATTTTTTCGTGGAAAAAATTGAGTCAACGCACGCAGAACAGATCATTTTTGTCACCAAGCGTTAGTACTAAATGCATGCTGTTTCTTGAGTGGTTGTGCCTCTCGCAGCACTGAAGAATCGTTTATTTTAAATTTGTTGATGTTGTGATAGTGAAATGATTTAAAATTAATTATAAAATATGAAATAATTAGTAGTATTAAATGTTTTATTTTTAATTATTTATTATTTTTAATTATTTTCATCACTGTGATCATTTATTCAATATTTTTTCAATTTAATAATTATTACAATAATACATAACTAATTCATTTAAAATTAAACGGTAATATTCAACCCGCTCTTTGCATATACTATTCGTATTCCCTACGCTCAATAAAATCGAATAATTGCTAATGGCAATTAGGCTAAATTAAAAAACTGTTGTCTTGCTCACACGGATTGGTGTTGGGAACTAGTAGGTAGCCAAAGTGGTTGCATGTATTTTGCCGAAGAATAAGCAAGAAAAAGGGGAATTGTAAATTATGCAAACAAACGCACATATGATCCGCAAGAAAAAGTAAAGATTTGCCAAAAAAAAAAATGAGTGTGAGGCGTATGAGCCAAGAGACAACGATTTTCTGCAAGACTCTCATAGATGCCATAAAATTCACGAAAACACAAAACAAAATCTCCATGGCTCATGAAGAGCCTATGTGTGCAATCGGGCCAAGGGAAAATACGCAGACATTTTGATTTAATTTCGACCTAAATTTTTTGTGAACAAGGGTTGAAACAAAATGCAAAATGAAATGCATATTGTGTGTTTACCTTAAGAAGAACATTTTGTGCTGACTGTAGAAACGCGCGCATTGTCACTTATGCAAGTCATGGGCATTGCAAAAACAAGCGGAGCTGAGTTCGTGAGGATGATAGCAATGAACTGAACAACAAAAAATTATCGCACTAACAATGCATACAGACTTATTCAGAGGTACTTGGCAGAAATAGAACGAATGATTGGTGAGTCAACTTGCAGAATAATGAAGACGAAACAGAGAAGCTGTATAAAGACATTCAGTTATTTTCAACTAAAATTTAAGAGCATGTTCGAAGACACTAGAAAACAGATAGTTAAATTGAACAGCTCAAAGAGAATGTAAATGGACTTGAACAACAGCTGCTGTGCTATAATGTTCAAGTGATTACCGCACCAACAACTAAAAGGACTATTTTTTAAATTCAAACAATCTCAATTAAAACAAAACAAAAACACAGAATGAGTTTATTGATGATTTTGAGATAATTGTAATACTTGCAACAAAGATACCTGATGAACAAATAAATTTATTCAATATTAAACATTTGAAAATTGAATTCCCCAATTTCAAGAGTTAAAGACGAATATTCACTCATTTCAGAACCTTTAGGTAAAATTAAATGACAGCAAACAGAATTTTTGGTGTATAATATACTCCTCTTGAAATGAATACACATCCATTGTGTTTGGACTATGAAAACCAAATACAAAAGCTTCCTCAAACTAATCATATTGACTTATTCAATAACACTGTTTATATCACGGAATACTTCGAAATGCAGCTATACTATACATGCTATCGTTACCCAATCGAAACGACCAAAGAAGACTTATCACGTAATACGTAGTCGAACATTGGTCACATTTTTAAGAGACAAATAGTATTACTTCAATTGAAACTTCGGAGCAAATCGCAATATTTCCGACATTAATATTTAGAAATGCTGCCAAGACAAACTGAACTGATTTTAAATCATCCAATTTTATAAATGGAAAGAAATACAAATATGAGCTGTTATTCAAAACTTTCAGTAGATCCCGTGCGAAGGTGAAAGTGAAAGATCAGTTTTAGAAGAAGCAATTACAATTTTTTTTCCGAAAAATTCTTAATACAAACATGAAGGTTTCTGGCGATATCAAAATATGGAAACGTGGTAAATTATTATTGGTAGAAAAGTCAATATCAAAGCAAATTTATAATAATTTGAAAGATATCAATAAAGAATGTATTGGCAACAAATTTGTGTGTTACTGTGCGTTTGGGAGAAGAAGGGGTGACATTAACAACTGAGGAATAATATTTTAATAATTAAGTTAAAAATATTTAAGTAATATTATAATTTGTACTCGTTTTTCGAAAATAAAACTTTCATTGTTTTTAAACTTACATCAATTATTTTAGCAATAAATGTATACGATCCTTCAACATCTGGCCAATCGAGCTGCTCCCAAAATATTTTTATTTGGTAGAATATTGCAAGTGTATCAACTGCTGATGAGCTATATTTTACTGTTTCGTCTACCGGTTTTAATTGATCAAGTTCAATTGCTTTGTTAATACGATTCAACGCTTTTACAACTGAAATATCCAACCAATGTGTTACCCCTGGCTTGAACCAAGTATAAAAGTGTTCAATACGGAATTCAAAATTCGGTGGGCATAGGGTGTATCCTCAAATAAACAACATAAATGGAAAAGATTATATAAATTACAAATTAAACAACAATTGCTTACCCAGTTTTAAGAAACGCTTCAATATTAAATATACCTCAAACAATGTAGTTCCCATATTAATATTATCAATATTTGGAGAAAAGTTGTAGTGATCATCAGGCACATGCAGAGGTTTTATATTTGCAGATACGCTTTCAACAATTTCCTTCGCCATTTCCGAAATTTTTGTGTCATAATATTTATATATTATGGTTGAAAACTTAATATGCATTTTGCTGAGTAAGAAAGGAGGAATCGTCAGAGTAAAATTTGTAATACCATTATTAATTGACCCTTACTGATAGAAATGCTTATCAAAGTATTCAACAGCTTTTTGTAAATCGGACCGGACCATTTGTACGATTTTAATTAAGTATTGTAACTTGTCCTCGTCAGTGTGATCATGTTTAGCTTGATTCCCTTCAATTATATGTTCCATCCATTCTTTTGTAGATGCATTTATTGCATCTACTACAGCATCATCTATTGAATATTCTGAATTTCTATTTAAAATCCATCCATATATTGAAGATGGAAATAAATCATAATTCTGCGGATTTGTTATTACTTTAACCTTTGATAGAATATCAAGTACTTCCAAAAGAGTCTTAACAATCAATTTATCACTTAGATTTTTTGATCTTATTTTTCGAATAACAGAAAAACATGACGGTAAAATTCTTTTTGCGCCATCCCAAAATATTTTGATGTCATCACTGTTATGTTGTTGGTATTTTAGAAATGGAATCAAAGTTTCCAAAATTGAATTGAAAAGAATAAAGCTAAGAGAATGAGATTCATGAATAATACTGTATGCATTCCATTGACTAAGTGCACAGTCGTAAACTGAGAGACCACTCTGAACAGCGTGTTGTGCTCGAATTGCTTCGCCGTTGATACTAAATTTTCCACTCCACCAAAAGTTTGTGACTTGAGAAGATTCAAGTTCGTGCATTAAAAGTAGTTTTAACAGATGTCGATGCTCTTGAATCGCAACGTTTTTATTTTTTTCAGCACTCAATGTAAGACTTACAAGTATCGAACCCCGACTTTTTGTTTTAGTTTTTTTTTCTAAATTATACCACACTGTAACACCTGATACTGGAATACCCTTTAGAAGTGGATTAATCGCTGAATAAATTAAATAGCATTTAATTTTTACCTTAAGTGTTATTGCGGTTCTTCCAATTAACTCATTATCATGTTTTCCAGTTGATGCCGTAAGTGCAATTTCTTTCATTAATTTCCGCAATCCTTTTACTCCTCTTACATCTAAAAGTTTATTTACTTTTTCTTTGACCGTTTCCGCTGCATCAAAATCCCTGCAAGTATATTTTTGTAGAAGCAATATAGCGGTTGAGGTAACATTTATTATTATTCCATTGATGTGATATTTAATTCACTCAGGATTTTATAACAAAATATATATAAATTTTATCATTTTTGTCGGTTTTTTTTTTATCCGAATGTGATAGCAATTTCCCAAGTATCATCATTATAATCATGATCAAGCAGCTCTAAGATAACTATGAATTTTAACTTTGCTGTACTATGGGTGCTAGGACACGATGCAGGTTATTGTTAAGAAATAAACAGGCAAGAACTATACTGCTTACTAGACATCTGCAATGTTGCACTCACAACTAAAACAAAATAGAATGGAGTGAATTGAATTGAATTGAATGCGAATATTTGTTGGGTTTCAAACCATTCCGCACCCTAGAATACTAATGAATTGTTGTGCGGCATTAAACGAATAGTTTGACATAAGCAGAGGTATTCGAATAATTAGAGTTACTCGATTTTCTTCTTCACTTTTTGGGAAATGCGCAGTTTATTTATACTGTAATACAACCGTTGTCTGCGCTGATCATTTAGATACTTGGCGGCATAAAAACTGTATGCTGTATAAATGCTGTATGCCATAAATGGAATTATGTATACTTAGGATACTACATTTTGAACTGCATAGTGGTATGCGTAGATTATGTGCAAATCAACTAGCGTATGGTTAGCAAAGTATAGTCTGTAAATGTGCAGTATATTTTTGCTTTATGCGCAGGTCAATATTATGTTCCTACATTCTAATATTAATGAAAAATGTAAAAGGCATAATAAATTTAAAAAAGGAAACTCAAATTTCGTTGGTTTTATCTTTTTTCCTAACGCACAGCAAAATGCAGGGAAAACAAAAATTATGAAGGCATATGAATGAATTCAAATACAACTCGTTATTCCAACTCATTCCATTCATGTGGCTTTGTTTGAATATTTTGCGTTCGAGTTTTACGCAAGCGCACTCATTCATTCAAACTTGTTCGGCCACGCATTCAATTCAATTCATTTTGAACATTGTTAATTCGAACTTCTGTTTTTGGCATTCATGCAGACCTCTACTGTCTACCATCAACGAAATAATTCTTAGATGGTAATTTAAAACTTAATGAAATAAAAGAATAAAAAAAGCTCTATGTCCAATCGATAAGGAGTCAAAAAGGAGTAATCATTAGTTGGAACAATCTCTGCTGCGCGCAGTCGGAAACACATCATTATGTGCTATTCCATTTAAGGAAATGGTCCTGGATACGATTTGGTCATCTGTTTATTGAAACTCTCAACGATATATGAACGGCGTGATGTGAAAGGCGGTTATCTTCACCCTTGATAGGTTTTGCCATTGGGGGTAAACCATTCGAATGGCAATACAATGGATCTAATCTTGTACCTGGTATGCCTGGAAAGAAACCCGTGAAATCGTGGTACTATTTTTGTTTTTTATATATAATTTAATGTTCTTTTATTTTTATTTCGAAAGATCTTTTTGTTACAACATTATACATATACCATATACTCTTTTATAGATTTGTTCTCTTGTTATTTGAATATTAGGTTTAAGTTTAAGAATTTTTTCGTTTATAATATTGATAATCAGTTTCGCGGCAAAGTTGTTGTTATTTAATATTTTTCTGAATTTATCTTTGGTATCTTCAGTGTCTAATACTCTTTCGCTTAATTTGGAAACTTCATTTTAAAAATTCGAATAGTGTTAATTTTAATTATTGTTGGGTTGATTTGAATAGTAATTTTTCATTTTATCAGAAGATATTTTTTTGTGAAATTAATTGAAGGTGTCAAATATTTTACCGGAACTAGGATCGCTGATAATGAACAACATACATCTACATATTTTATTATCACTTCAAATTCAATGTTATGGCGAAAAGAAATACTGTTGAAGGCAAGTCTTGGCTTGATAAACATTATTCGGACCTTGCAATACGGAAATCAACCATGAAAAGTGGTTTGCGAAGTTTAATTGAAGCGAAATGAGCACCAACACGAAAACATCACAAAATAATTTTGGATGACACCAAACTAAAGTTTATCCAGATAGCTGGGGCTATAAAAATTTCAAAGAAACGTGCTGACAAATGTGTACAGCAAATCAATGAAAAGGAAAGCTATTTTGAGGCTAAAGATAATTGGTACAATAAACATGGTATCCAAATATTGTCTGACCGCTATAACTACTATATCTCCCATGAGGACAACTAAATTGATTAATAAATAAAATTTCATACAAACAAAATTGGTGTTTAAGTTATCATACTCAGCCCAACTGTTAATAATTTGATCGTATTGTTAATAATTGCAATTATAGTTATGGATGGTTTAATTCAACGGTTTATACAATACACATAGTGATGTCATGCACGTACTTTGAAAATAAAAAATTGATTCAAATCAAATAAAATTAACTTAAATAAAACGGTGTTTATTTCTGATAATCCAAAAACGTAGCAGAATATGGTGTTTCGATAGCATTACTGCAATGCTTTTGGCAAGAAGCGATGAATTGCATTCACGACTAAAGAACATTTATTGGTATCTTTCTCACTTTTGATTATGTGAATATGAAAGCGAAACAAAGAAAGAGAATAGCCTTTCTACGCCATTTGAAGCTAAACTGGGCTTCAAATACGGTTGTATCATATTAACAAGCAATTGTGTTTTGTTTAATTACAAATATTTATTTCACTGTTTATTTTAATCTTAAAGGTAGTTTGCAATTATGGAACCTAGTTTAAAGAGATCTCATGTTACAAAACAAAACGTGTAAACTTAACGCAGATATAAATTTGTTTATATAAATAACAAATAATGACAATTCATTGGTATCTTTCTCACTTTTGATTATGTGAATATGAAAGCGAAACAAAGAATGAGAATAGCCTTTCTAAGCCATTTGAAGCTAAACTGGGCTTCAAACACGGTTGTTTCATATTAACAAGCAATTGTGTTTTGTTTAATTACAAATATTTATTTCACTGTTTATTTTAATTTTAAAGGTAGCTTGCAATTATGGAACATAATTTAAAGAGTTCTCATGTTACAAAACAAAACGTGTAAACTTAACGCAGATATATATTTTTTTACATTTTCTGATATTTCTTTGGCTGGTGCAACTCTAAAGTTGGATATTTCATAACTGTACATTTTGTACACAGAGAGTTGTATTATTGGCTAATGAGCCACTTAATTTTGTTGTATTGATCTGTGAAATTTATATCCTCGTTAATACATTTATATAGTCGTCCGAAAGGAAATGAGCGTTTTTATATATATGCTCCGACTATACTTTTGAATTACTAATGTGACCGCTTTTTGCTTTTGACCTTTTTTAAACTATCGCCTTTGCGTGTCATTTTGTTAACAATTGTTAGATTGGTACCAGCTTTAATATAGAATCAGGCAACGAGTATTTTCGATTTTTTATTTCCGTAAAGGAAAATTCGCAGCCCATGCTATTTATAAATTAAGCGATGTGATGCCTTAAATTAAATGATTTACATCTTAAACCCAATGAATTCGATTAATTGCTGAAGCGAATCATACTGGTGATGAGAAATAGACTGTTGACAAAAACGGCAATCGAAAAGGATCATGCCCAAGCAACAGGTAAAGTCCAACCACTTATACGCATAAGATATGTTCCCAGAAACCTCCTCTAAACTGTGGATTAACATTCTAGTCCCTGAACCATATTTTTCAGAAATGTCAAGGCAATGTTTTGGCCGGTACGGTTATATATGAGTACTTTCCTTGGAAATCTCGCAGGTGGATTCCTGCTGCTGCATATTCATCTATCAAGACACCACAAACTAAATTGAAAACGTTTAACTGGAGCTTTTCCATTATTTATCAGAACGTCTGTGGTCTATTTTACTATTTTGTGCCTGTCTTAAACCTCGTTGCTTTGAGACAGTTTCTCAATATTTAGGTACTACCGAGCATACCAATTTGGAGGTAGAGTTCTAATGGTAGTGTCATCTTTCCTCGCTGCCCAAACTCTACCTATTAATAATATTTGGAGGTGAAATTTATCGGAGTTAAATTCAAGCATAAATCAAATTTAGTGTTTCTCTGTAATTTGTATGTGCAACCAAGCTCCAAACATGCTGAACAGATATCCACTATGATTAATTATATGAAACCCTCAGATACATGAGTAATCATTAGTGAATCCCAACATATCATGGCATGAAGTGGATGGATAGGATGAATATGGTGTTATTATTCAAAAAAATGAATATGATGAGAAAATGGAATCTGTTCAAAAACAATTTTTAATATTCGCCCTAAGAAGGATGAACTGGCAGTCACATTGTGTGCTCACACCATACGAGACCAGGGTACAACTCATTGTTTTGAATCCCATTGCTCCATGTCATCAGATGGACGATACCATATTTATTTTTGAATTTGGAAATGGAGAAGTAGTCAGCCCTCTTCTGCTTCGACGAATTCCACTTGCTGTGCCTAAAAGAACCTCGAGACATTATCTTCCTATACGTTTGTCCAGGTGTGTGAGGAATGATGAGGTGTTCGATCCCTTCAAGTCTGAATTCAAGATTTTCAATTAATGTTCTTAATTTTTCGATAACAACTAATAAGTTGCGAAGGTGCGTCCTTAATGTAATTTCAATTTTATTTGTTTTTTATATTATATCCTTTTTAATGTGAGAGTAAATTTTACCATTAGTCTTAAACGAATTTTTTCTTATGCAAAACATTTCTTTGTTTACGATGTTTCCAAAATATCTATCCAGGTAAAAATACCGTGCAGTCTGGGTCTTAGTAGTCTATACCCGTGTTGGAGGAGGAGACTGCCACAAACTGCCCCCAACAACGTCTACAATAACTTGTATAGACTTTTGACATATGGAAGCCGTATGCAACGATCCGTTTTTATCTTTGCTTGCTTCTTTGTTAATCAGAAGAAGCATAATTCCTGCAGCTGTACCAAACGCTCATTTAGATATCACCTTTCTGTTGGAAAAAACAAGCATATTCAGGTGGCTCATAAAGCTGCACATCGACTTTGTGGATGAAGGACACTTAATAGAGTAAAATTGACATGAGTACATAATTAGAATTTAATTTTTATAATTATAATATAATTTCTTAGAGCCATACACTTTTAAGATTTGTGTTTGAATTTAATAATAATATTTTAAAAAGAAAAGCAAAGTTTTATAAACTTTTTTGTCAGCCTAAGGGCTAAATTAAACTATTCGGTTTTGCAACAACATTACTATGCACATGTTACAAAATGAATTATGAATATGTTTTTTCTGACCTCAAAACTGAATTATGTTCTTCGATATGTCCTAGGCATATGGGTAAAGCTTACTATAATGAGCTTGAATACGTAGAGAACTTGAAAATTAATTAAAAACATGGATTAAAAAATTTTAAACATATATTCTAGCGATATACCAAGTGTAACGTAATGAAATGACCGTGTTTTTATTTATTTATTTATTTATTTTTTTTTTTTTTTTTGAAAATAAAA
>JXOS01067402.1:0-15876 GCA_001015075.1 Cirrula hians
TTCCGCAACCGCCTTATGCACCTGACTTAGCCCCATGTAACTTTTGCCAATTTCCCAAACTCAAAAGACCGCTCGGGGACATCGCTTTGAATCAATTGAAGAGATTCAACGTGAATCACTCCGTGCTTTGAAGGCTATACCGGGAAACAACTGTTTGCCATTCTTTGAGTAATCGAACAAAGTTCATAAGTGCATTGTAACATAGGGGGATATTTCGAAGGGGATTAAATCGATTTGGATGGTTATATTTAGTTTAGATATAAGCTGATATTTTTATAGATTTAATTGGCGTGTCTAATAGTACATTCATCAATCATTCTATTATCCAGGAATTGTTCTTTTTGACACATGCAAATTTATGGTAATGCAATTTCTTTGTTTATGTAGATATGTAATTGTTCAAATTGTTTTCCTCAATCGGTAATTTTTTGCTTAAAATTATGCTATCGATTCTTTCTCCTCTTTTCTTTCAATAAGATTTCCTACATTTTCATAACTAAAATGAGCTTTTCTGCAAAGGGAATCAATTGAATTAAAAAATACTCAGCATATATAGGCGACAAGCACAACATTTGTGTATGACTGAGCTACTACATTTTTGGAATTAATTTTTAGTAAGTAACCAAATACTGTGAAATGGAAAACAATGTTAACAAGAGTTTTGTTTTATGTTAAATTAAACTAGTAATGTTGGTTAAAAAGTATTATTTACAAACAAGAATTTGAGTCTTGCAGTATAATAAATTTAAAAACTGTGAAGTTATTATCCATTGTACACCTATTACATCCATAGACTGTCATGGCCAACAGTTGTAACGATCTCCATTAGACACGAGCAGCTCGGAAATTTTACTCAACCAGAGAGTAAAACGAGTCCATATGTTGTGCGTCCATTCACCATCTTATTTCATTTTTTAAACATGCCTCCAATGAAATTGGAAAGCGGATTTGATCATTATTGATATGATAATCAGAAGTACCTCTGCACCTATTCGGTTTTAATAATGAGAGAAAAAAAAGTTATTTTCATTTAAAGCCCAAACCTATAATTTTTCGGTCAGTCAATTTGTCTGTGACCTCGATAACTTCATTAATGTCAGGTAGATCGGAGGAATTTTGTATCAGAACACATTTTGTAAAAAGTGAGGCCAAGTTCGTGAACCGGACAAATCGGTATATAACTTCTTGTACCCCCATAGAATGCTTACTCCCATTTTCACGGAAATTTGCATAAAAGCCATTGAAATTTGTTAGGGATGCATTCTTGGATCATTGCAATTACATTGTAAAATTTGTGAAATGTCGGTATTTCACAGAATTTAGTTAGCTGTCATAGGTGTTTCATTGCATTGTCCAAAGTTTTACGTAATTTCCATACAATTTTTCAATTTCAATCGCATTAGGACATAACGAAGGGTAGATCATAGCCATCTAACCCATGATTTGATTTATATCAGCACAAGTGAAACTCGTCTAATCCGAAGTTACTGACATTCGGTATTGCTATAAAATTTTGATGATTCTATAAAATGAATAAGTTATGGGTATAAATAGTCGATTTTAACCAACAATACTTACATCCATAAAGTTTTATGAATGAATAATTTTAATTTTATGCATGATTTGTATATTAAATTTTTTTAATGTCCGTAAATTATTTTTTTGTATTACTTAGAAGACCAAATGGTTGAATAAGTTTTGCGCTCCGCTAAGATAAATATCATTTAACGAGAAATGCTATCTGAAAACAGATAAAGATTGCTATGGACCAAATTGGGTTAATATGGATGCTCCAAAAATTCGAACTTTATTTTATGGATTCAAGGCATACAAAATGCTCTTGTTGCAAAATACATTGCTGTGATGAAAAATCAATGTATTCTTTTGCAATCCGGGTAATTTTTCACGAAATTTTTCCAGTAGTTTCTTTTAAAGGGTACAATCATATTGAAAATTAATTGTTCCACTAGTTTGCAAGGAATGTCAGGAAGAATTTCATTCTCATCCCACAAAATTGTTACGAACACCTTCTTGGCCGATATATGGACATAATATTGTTCCTTTTCCAAACAATTATGTTTACCACACTTTGTACCTTTTGACTTCGATTTAGGATCAGAATCATGAAAAAGTACTAAAGTCTCATCCAGAGTGATACATGATAGCAAAAAATTCACCTTATTCTTTCGAAAATGCACTTAATAGAGCTGAAAAAGTTGCACTCTCATATGGTTTTGTTCAATTGTTTGCGAATACGGTAACCATTGTGCACACAGCTTTCTTAAGAAAACAAATTTTACATGAGATGTCTAAGGTATCTTCTTGATTTCTTTCAGTGAGTGTACGATTTGCCATACGATATCCTTTATGTGGCTCACGATTTCTGGGGTAATCGAAGTTTTTGACATATTTAACGTGGCATATTTAACAAGACTTGAACCACTACTTTCTCATTCAGCAACCCAATTCACTGCTTTAAATTAAAGGTAAAGAGTTCTTACTCAATTTCAACATTCGATCATAAATTTCATATACTTTTAACCCTTCCGAAAAAAAGGTTTTCTAAACAAAGTCCATGACTTAAAGTTCGAATTGTTGGAGCATCCACCATTCACCGAATTTGGCGCATAGCAATCTCCATCTGTTGTTGACTTAAAAATAGTCATGAATGGATAGCATATCCCTTTGAATGATGAATGGTTCACAGCTATGGAAGCGTTTACAGTCCATCCAGCAATAGTTGAACATTTAGGAAAACAAATACAATATGAAACCCAACTGTTCAAATATTGTATCCGCAGCATTAGCATTGAGCTTCCACAACTTCTGACTAGTCATTCAAACAATATGAAAATAAATATTTTATCCTAGCAAAAATCGCCTATACACAACCAGTACCGGTATTGGAAGCATATTTAATTGTAATAATATGCTTCAATTTAATAAAACTGAGTGGATAATTTTGGGTTCCTCCCACACAACGTTTACTACTCATTTCATGGAAACTGCCGTTAAAACCAAATGTTTTATAGTTTGCTTTTGAAATTAGTCATAGAAGCATATTCGAGTCACTGCTTTAATGTTCTTCAATTTCGCATTGGTTAATAAATTCGAGTTCCAATATAACGTTTACTTCGGATTTGAGGAAAAACATAAAAACAAGATGTTTGATGCAATTGAAATTAGGTTTTAAGAAGTGAAATTGAAAAATTTCGGATTCCTCACATATGCGGTTAATAAATTCACTGCCCAGTTCTTTCGTCGGAAATTTTTGACATTCGGAATTGCTTAAATATATTTTGATGCTTTATTAAAATAACCTTACCGCTGGTGGTTCCAGAAGTTTCGATTGACGGTTATATCTATCTGTTTTATTTATTAACTTTACTGTCATTGATCCATTTCTTTTCTTGTTGAACGTAAATTAAATGTAATTTCTAATTTTCCCCTACCTTCCGTCGTATTTTTGACGATTTTATCAAAAGCTGTTTGTTATTTCCTGTTTAAAAGATGCACAGTTAAAATTAGCGTCTTTTTTACATACACTTAAGGACTTACATGGACTATTGGTTTCTTAAAAGTATTTAAAATTTTTGAAAATAGTCTTTATTAATAACATAAACCAAGTGGCATCAGTAATGCTAATGTAATACTACCTTGAGCAAAAAGTGCCAAGAATTACAACCGCGCTTTTAATTAGCTGCTATGAGATCTCTCCACTTTTTTTTTTTTGTTTGTTTAATTTTGGTGCAACATCTGTCATTGACATTCTATTAATTTCAGTTTGATAGCTTAACATTTGCAAAAGTAACGGCGTATTCAGTATGTGCGGTTATACATGATATGAATTTTGTACAATTTTAAAAATTAAATTGAATTTGGAACGACTTTGTATTAAATTTTTAGTTAAAAATGGTTTCAATGGTGGAACCACATTGCAAATTTTAGAAAAGTGTTTCCGCACCGGTACTCTGTTTAAAGTGTCGTTTATGAGTGACATGAATTTTTCAGAAGAATGGATGATCGTTGACCCCAAATTGGCTTTTAGAAATGACAGCGGTGACATTGCTTTTGGTTACATTGAAAACATTTTGTTTCGCTGCAACGCCGGCATCGAAGATCTTAATTTCATCTAAAAAAGCGACCGTGTCGACACGACAACTTTCATTAGATGGATCGTTAGTGGACACGAGGTTTTATAAGTATGACTTGCGAGTGAATGGCATACATTGAATGAGCGACCCGGAAAAAATCGAGTCGTTTTCAGTAATAAAGAGAGCGATGCTAACAGGCATCACAGGCAAACAACTCATAGACCTTGCACCACGATAACGCACTGTTGCATAATGCCATCATTATTCAAAAACATTTTGCTAAAAACGAAACGAATACCATCCAACATCCAGCAAATTCGACTGATTTGGCTCGCTGCGAGAAAATACAATACACCACTGCGTGGAATGCGTTTCAACCACCGATATGAGATGAATGAAAACTCAAAAATGGCTCTGTTGGCCATACTACAAACCTAACAAAAAATCTGTTTGAAGTGTTTCTTGGAATTGTGGAGTTCATAAGCATTTTAAAGTATACCGTGTTTTTTGTTCCATGCGATACTTGGTTGTGCGTATGTACATATGCATATGTTGTGCAATTTCTGTTGTCATCTTCCTGTTAGCAATAATATTATTTTGCTCTGAGAGTCTTGTAACCAATACTCTTTTTTTGTTGCTACGATGTAAATGTTTTGGAAATTTGGAACTCGTTTATTGCCAATATTTCTTTTAATTTTCTTTTTGTCTTCTAATTTTTGTATATTTCGTAACTTATTTCGTCGATATTTTATATTAATGCTTCTTCAATTTGTGGTTTTAGATAGTATGACAAATAGTTTAAAAGTCTTCCTTATACTTTATGTTTTCTGTATCATACTAATTTTATGACGTCCGTAAAAAAAGGCCTACGGGCTTAAATCATTTTANTTGTACCATACTAATTTTATGACGTCCTTAAAAAAAGGCCTACGGGCTTAAATCATTTTAGTTTGTCTACATATATTTGATAATTACTACACAGAATGTCCCATTCGCCATCATTGCTGCACTGACTACAACCAAACTTGCATTTTGATCTCAGAATAATCGAATGCATTTTCATAAGATCTTGAAAACGTTCATTTCTGTATGCTATACCGCAACAGCCGATTTATAAGCGAGTGGCATATAGTGCATTATATTTTTCGAAAGAGGACTCTATTCAATTGCTTTGTCGTTCTGCAGAATCAATTGTGACAAGAAATTTCGAACATAGCTAGCTCTGACCATGCTTTTAAATGACTTTTGTCAACGCCATAACTTTTTCCTTTTTGACATTGATGATCTTTAGCTGATACTTTAACCTTGGTTTAGATCATCAGTCATTCAAAAAATGCTTATTTGGCATAAAATAGAATCAAAATAGACCATTTTCGACATATTTTGCTCTTTTATTCCGTAAAAAAAATTATGCTGATGAAGCCTTAAAAGAAGGGCAATACTGTGCATTTTTTACTCAAAGACGAGCCACGGTCAGGTCGGCCACGTGATGATGATGATGACGATATCAAGGCTTTAATTAAATCGGACCATCATGGAGTTGTACATGAAATTAGAGATAACTTAAATATACTAAAATCAATGTTTGAATACCATATAAGGTATTGTGGATTAGTGAAAAATTTTGATATTTGGGTACCACATGATTTGAAAGAGATTCATTTAATAATTGCGTATAAATGTTTGTGATATGCATCTTTAACGTATTTAGTTTGATCCGGTTTTGAAGCAAATCTTCACGGTTGATGCAAAATAGATTGTTAAGAATAACGTCATCGAAAACGGCCATAGTCCAAGTATGATAAACTTCCGCCAGAAGAAGATTTTGCTGTCAGTTTGGATTGGAAGGATGTGCTATATTTGGAACTGCTCCCATACAACCAAACAATCAATTCCAATATTGACTGACAAAACTGAAAAAATTCAAGGAACCAAACAACATAAAAAGGTCAAGATTTGGTAAATGGCAAAGCGTGTAATTTTTCATCATGGCATGGTGCCATTAGGTAACCACTTATTTCGAGCTTTACAGAAGTCATTCGATGGTTAAACATGCGGTAATGAGGAGATTATAAATTCACACTTGGTTTTCAGATAATAACCAGAAGGCCTACGAGTGCGGAATCATGAAATTGCCAGATATGACAAAAGATCATTCGTCTAAATGAAAAATATATCATTGGTCATAATTTCCAATAAAAACAAACTGTCAAAATTGCATGCAAATTTCTCCAATTTCTTTTCAGACAACCCCATAGATTGCTTTTTAATGCTTGCTAGAGTAATTCTTTATGTGATTTGCAAGCTGATGATGTTGATATTCACGATCGGCATCAGAATACAGTTACTGGAAATAAAGTGCGAAATGAAAAGACTACAGAAAACCAAAGACAATAGCAAGCATTTAAATATGACCACGAAATTAACTCAATTCTCTTTGTACCGTTAGTATTTGACCAATTCAAAATATTTAAACTAGAATTTTTTTTTGCATATTTTTGGAAAAGAAAATGTTGTTGCCAACACGTATGCATCCCAAAATAAATCAAAGAAGACTTAAGCTTAAGTAGTAATTATGAATAGAAAATAACATTCAAAATAACAACAAGAATGTAAAAGTGCATTGTTTAATTCCTACTATAATTTTTTCATATTTAATATGACTTTCTTCATACAGTACAGATAATATTACAATTTCTTCCAACACCCTTTATTTCACAGTTGTCATATATTTGTTATTGATAAGATACTATCAATTCATTTATTATTCAAAATATTTTTGATTGCAGATAAAAATTTATCATCATCACATCCCCGACAGGCTGGTTTGACTTGAGCCTGATCGTTTTTATGACACATTCATATTCCCTCTTTTCTTTTTTAATCGATATCTAAGGTAGGACGAATGAGTGACGATGGTAGGCCCAATGATGTCTTCTTTTCAACATCGATATTTCATTGCTTTTTTGGGGTCTTCTTATAGATTTTAAAGACGTTTATTTGCTAGAATTCCACTTACTTGCCTTCAACATACTACAGGAAATGATTAAGTGATTAAGAGCTAGAATCCAATAAATGTAAGCGTTTCAAAGCAATGAGCACTTTCACATAAACTATTTATTAATTAAAATTGAAAAGTAGCGGGAAAAGTATTATAATTGATCAATATTAGTTGTGCGTGTATTGAATTTATACTTGAATGTTTTTGTATTATTTCTGAAAATGGTTTTGTGCTTCCGAATCTATGTGGTTCATGTTATATCCAATTTAATAAAACAACCATTGCTGGTATTTATCCGACATATGATACAAAACTACCGAAAAAAGAAAATGATGATTATATGAATCTAAAATGTTGTGGTTGGTGCAACTTACTTACTCTGGAGGTTAAATTTGTATATGATTTCCGTTATTTGACTTCGTTTTTTATACTCTTCCTTTTTTTTCAATAATTAAAAAAAATTAAGTTTTTCAAATCTTCGATCTTCTTATGACAAATAAATGCAGCATTAAACCCTTTTTGTTTCGCCNAGTGATGGTGCGATCTTCTTATGACAAATAAATGCAGCATTAAACCCTTTTTGTTTCGCCCTTAGAAGAATGCAAGCGAACAAGAACGCGTACCGTCCTACGTTGTGCTGATGTAAAACCAATTGTTAGGGAAATATCGATCAATGCTTTTTGTTTCAATCTTAATCGAGCCATTCGACACCTGTATTTTATTCAAATTAATTACAAATTATCTACTATTTAGTAGTTTTGAAGTATTAAACATAATTTTTTAAATATGTTCTATCATACAGTACACAGTTGTTGCTAAAAATGAAATTGGAACTGCTGCAGAAGCATTTAAATTATCAATGCAAAAATTACCACCAATGTTCAAACAAAAACTTGATAGCGCAATTGATGGTTTACAAGGTGAGCCTATAACACTGTCTTGCACTGTTGATGGCAGCCCACTTCCGTCTGTACGTTGGCTTAAAGATGGTGCCGAACTTAAACCAAATGAAAAGTAAGAAAAGCTTTTCTTAGGTTAAGCTCATAGTAAAAGCGTTATGTGCTGGAGTACTCAACGCTTTCATTATGAATATAATCTAGATAACAAAGTTTTCACAACCTTTTTATTTTAAGTATTAAAATTACACACACGTCGGATGGCGTTGTTCAACTTCACATTAAACATTGCCAGCCAAATGATTCTGGTGCATACAAGGTTGTTCTAGCCAACCTTCATGGGGAAAATGTGGCTTTATGCGCTGTTGCTGTTAAACGTATGTATATTAATTATTCAATCACGAAACAAATTCGTTAATTTAAAATAATTAAAGCGGAAAGAATGGCCCCGTCTTTCATCAAACCTCTTGAAAGTAAAGTAGTCACAATCGGAGACCCAATAAAATTGGAAACGCAAGTCACAGGGTTTCCCGCTCCTCAAATACAATGGTATAAAGATGGAATGCTACTTAGACCAAGCATGTCAATTGATATTACTAATAATCCTAACGGACACATTGGACTCTTGTAAGTATTGATTATAATAACATATATAAATAATGGGAAATGCTTGTTATTTTGATAGAATTGATAAAGCTGAAGACACTGACGCAGGCGTCTATAAATGTGTAATTACCAATGCTGCTGCTGAAATTGAAGAAACAGCAAAAGTGGTAGTTGTACCAAAGATGCGAAAACCAGAATTTACCTGTGGTTTAAACGACTTAAAGAGTATAGAAGGTTTTCCCGTAAAATTGAGCGTCAAAGTTGGTGGAAGCCCAAAGCCAGCACTAAAATGGATGCACAATGGTCAAGAAATTTTACCTGATAATCAAAATTTTTCAATTGTAAACTCACCAGACAACATGAGTTCAATCTTGATAAACAATGCAACTCCCATCCATTCCGGTCTTTACGAGGTAATAGCGTCTAATGAAGAAGGTAATACTTCTTCAAAAGCCAAGTTATTTGTTGCTCCAAAAACAGATGATACACAAACTGAAGAATCTCCACAATTTGTTTCTTCTCTGAGAGATGTAAACACTGAGGAAGGTGGTGAGTTAGTTATTTCAGCACCATTCATTGGAAATCCTGTACCAGAAACAATATGGTCCAAAGACGGTGTTCAGTTGCATCCAAATGAGAGTATTCTAATTTCTTGCGATGGAAAGCATGTACAGTTAACAATAAGCCCCTGTGAGGTTGCAGATTCAGGAGTATACAGTTGTTTACTCGCGAATCCATTAGGCGAAGATACCTCAACGTGCAGAGCTTATGTTAGAAAAGTGTTCAAAAAACCAGTTTTTACACAAAAAATATTGGATCAAAGCAATTTAATAGGTACTGATGCAAAAATTGCGGTAACAGTATCTGGAGTTCCGTTTCCGGAACTTACTTGGTTTTTCCAAGAAAGACCAATATATGAATCTGAAAAGTATTCCTTTAAGAATGACGGTGATTATCATGTTTTACTAGTAAAAAATACAGATAAAGCCGATAGTGGGTCTTACAAATGTATTGCTACCAATAAAGAAGGCAAAGACATTACTCAAGGAAAATTAGAAATTGTTGATGAAATGTGAGTTAAATTTGTATAGAGTATGTTTCATAAATTTAAAGTTTTATTTTGAATCAGTAAGAAGCATGCTCGGGCAGAACCGCCAGTATTTTTGAAAAAAATTGGTGATTGCGAAATATATCCCGGGATGACAGCGAAGTTTACGGCATGTGCTACAGGATACCCACAACCACAGGTAGAATGGTTTAAAAACGGTGACAAATTATTCAACTCGGACAAAGTATCAATAGATACAGAATCAAATGGCATTATGCGACTTACCATAAAAGATGCAAATGAAAATAACATTGGTCGGTACACATGTCGTATATTCAATCCTCATGGAGATGCAAGTTGTGATGCTGAGCTCTTTTATGATAGTGAGTTATTTATTCAAAGTAAAATTGCTAAACCTCAAACTCTGTTTTATTTTATAAAAGCTGTCGACTCATCTAAAACAGCATTACGAGAGCAATACAATGATTATAGCAATTTAAAAAAATCTGGCTTACCACCTCCTTTGTCTGAAAAACCTTTTATTTCAAGAATGACAGATAAAAACTTGCGCTTAAGTTGGAATCCTTCGGTGTCAATAACTCCACGGTATCCAGTGACATATCAGGTAAATGAGAAGATGACCGTATTCTACTGTGATATTCTGTAAAGTGATAAGGTAGAAGCAATTTGAAGACAGTCCAAATTGATAAACATTACAATAATTGGGAACAATTTCATTTTTGGGTACTGCGCTACAAAGTGTCAAACAATTGATTTTAGTATTTGATTGGCATAAATAACTGCTAACTGGGTTAAAATAAAACTTAAAAACTAATATCAAATACCACGATATCACTTATAATGTGCAAATGCAAACTAGACATAAAGTAGTCGATCATACCCGACTTAATAATATCAATCAGTCAATCATTAGATAACAAATTTTTATAATTCCGAATAATTAAATTTTGTCTGCTCAGTAAATTATTTTATTCATTTATAATTCAAACAAATTCGGAATTCTTCCAGAAGATTGGGATCAGTTTAACTTTTAACTTTAATTGATATAATCCAATTTCTAATCGGTATTTCTAAATCATGAACTTGCACGTTCCGGGGGCTAGATTGTGAACGACTCTGCCCATTTTTGAGGATTTAATTAAATTTGGGATTGATTCCAATTATTTTGGACGGTTCAAAGGCAACCTAAACTGGAGCTTAGAACTTGTTGAAAAATCGTTGTAATTTAATTTTAGTTTCTAAGTCTCCTGGTTTTGGTCTATGAGAGATATCCAATGACGGTCTATACAAATTGTAGAATGTCAGGTCAACATCCATAAAACAGTTAAACCCTAAATTTCAGCCTAAATCCAAAAGCGTTTGTGCCAATTTCATTGAATTCGGCGGCTAAACTTCTTTCGGATGTACCGAAATTACTGACCGATTCCACTAAATTTGAGAATATTATGGAAATATCGAAAAATTGCTGAAATACAAAATTTCAGAACCTTACGATGAAACAACTGTGCATTGCATTTATAACGATGGATTACATTTACCCGCCCCTCTTTGGAAAATATCACTACTGATTTCATTTAACAGGATGTTTTTAAAAATTTCAAGGTTGAAATGATGTCAATACCAGAAGGTGATTGGCGTACCGTATTAACAGGAGTGCGTAGCTGTTCTTGTGAAATTAAAGGTTTAGAACCATTTCGGGATTACAGGCTCAGGGTGCGTGTAGAAAACAGATTTGGTGTAAGCGATCCAAGTCCATACACTCAGACGTACAGGTAAATTTAAATTATTTGCTATAAATCAGTAAAATCAAATTTGTTTCTAGGCAAAAATTACTTACTGAACCACCAAAGTTGTATACTTACCTCCCAAGCGGAATTGACTTTAGACCTGAAACATCAAATTATTTCCCTAAAGACTTCGATATTGAACGACCTCCTAAAGATGGGTTAGCACAACCACCACAGTATGTGTAATATTACCATAAAATTATAAACTGTTCTAATCAGTATATTGCAGATTTCTTCGCCGCGAAAAGGACGTTTGTTATGGGGTCAAAGACCATAACACTGAATTAATGTGGTTTGTATATGGGTATCCAAAACCTCTAATGTCTTACTACTTCAATGACCAATTAATTGAACCAGGTGGTCGATTCGATTGGAGTTATACAAGAAATGGACAAGCTACTCTTTTTATAAATAAGTAAGATTATATTTTAATATATATTTTCTTCAATATAATATCAAAATTTCAATTTAGAATGGTTGATCGAGATGTTGGTTTTTATGAAGCAGTTGCAATAAATGAACATGGAGAATCAAGGCAAAGAGTGAAGTTGGAAATTGCGGAATATCCAAGATTTACAAAAAGGCCGAATGAACACTATATAATGGTAAGAAAGAATGGTCGTATTGAAGCAGGTATTGTTGGAATCCCAAAGCCTGAAGTACAATGGTATAAAGATTGGCAGCCGATAACTGAAAGCACGCGAATAAAGGTGCGGATTTTAGTGCATTTGAATTAATTAATTAATTTCATTTACCATTCAACGGCAATTACAGACAAGTCATTTTGATCCGAATACCTATATTCTCTCTATCCACGACTCTATCATTAAAGATGAAGGGCTGTATTCTATATGTGCCCGGAACATTGCTGGATCCGTAACTACGTCAGTGACGTTACATATTGAGGAAAATGAGGACTCATACATTTATAAGACGTACGATAGACATCCGTATATTCGCACAAAACAAATTCGTTTTGAAGATAAATACGATCTCGGGGATGAATTAGGTAGAGGAACTCAAGGCATTACGTATCATGCAGTTGAGCGTTTATCAGGCAAAAATTATGCTGCAAAAGTTATGTATGGCAAATCTGAATTAAGGCCTTTTATGCTGAATGAGTTAGACATAATGAATATGTTAAATCACCATAATATTATTCGACCACATGACGCTTTTGAATATAATCGAAACGTTACAATCATTATGGAATTAGCTGCTGGTGGCGAATTGGTGAAAGATAATTTACTGAAACGAGATTATTATACTGAGAGAGATATTGCTAACTATATTCGACAGACATTATGGGGCTTAGAACATATGCATGATCTCAACATTGGACACATGGGCCTAACTGTGCGTATATATACAAAATGAACTACTAATTTATATCAAATATTTAATATAATTTTAGATAAAAGATTTATTGATTTCGGTTGTTGGAAGCGATTTTCTCAAAATTTCCGATTTTGGCCTTTCGAGAAAAATTATTCGCAATCAACTTAACACATTAGACTTTGGCATGCCAGAGTTTGTGTCACCGGAAGTAGTGAATAAGGAAGGAGTTGGTCTTTCGCATGATATGTGGTCGGTTGGAATAATCACATATGTCTTATTAAGTGGATTTAATCCATTTCGAGGAAGTGATGATCGCGAAACTTTAAAAAATATTAGAGAAGGACACTGGGACTTTAGCGATTCAATATGGTCAAATATAAGCCAAGAGGGGCGCGATTTTATTAAGCGTTTACTTGTTTATAGCCCCGAAGAAAGACTGGATATAAAAAGCGCATTAAAGCACCCGTGGTTTTTTATGTTAGATAAGCCAAGGTCGCACGATGAATTTCAAATAAATTGTGACCGTTTGCGAAATTATTATGGTCAGTTCAAAGATTGGTATGCAAATGCATCGTGCAAAAACTATTTCCGTAGAAGAAAACTAAGTGGCTGTTATCAGCATCCATCAAAAATGGTTTATCCACCTGGTCTCATATATACGCCGGAGCCAACTCCAGAGCCGTTTGTAGAACCATCTATTCGTTCAAAACGTTTAAATATATCAAAATATTTACATCCGGACTATGAACTAGGATTGGTGCAATCCGAAAGCCAGTAAGTATTTTCAATATAACATCTTTACTAGTTTTTGTTTTAAATTAAATGCTTTGTTTTCTTTTCTCAACAAAATTTAACCTTGTACTGAATAACTGTGTTTTTCTTTATTCTTGTAATATATATAACATTAAACAGCAGAACTGTTATCTAAAGTTTTGAACATTCTTATCTAATTCTTTTTGGTAAAATTTCAATTTACTTAACAATTATTATCTCGTCAGACTGAATATAAAAGCTTAGCACATGGTTACCGTGTCTGTAATTTGCTAATAAGAATTTTGTAAAAGTTGTGATATTATAAAATACGAAAAACGAGCAAATGAAAATTCTGATAATTCCAATCATATTTATAAAAAAAATACTTTTCCAACCAAAAGCGAACAGCAAGAACGAAAGACATCAACACCGCTTTTTATAATGGCAAACGACAAATGCTCTATCGCGAGCAATGCTTCGTCCACTTCATAATCAGGCATCTGGTTCCTTTTTAATCAATACCATGACCCACGCCACAGATGCATTGTGTTATAATGCTATATTCCATCAGCAATAAATTGTGTACTAATATAAAGTCGATACTATTATGATACTATTAACTATAAACACAAAGAATAGTTATCATTGTTAGAAAATGAATATAGCTATATTTATATCAATTTTGTTGTACACATAAACCGCCAATAGTTTTTCTATTGCCAAGTGTTTACACTCATTTTGTGTGTTTGACCCGGCTTTGTATGAGGACTGCTTTGTAGCACCAACATGGCTGGACTATGCACATGCTATTATTTTTAAAAATATTAACTAAATCGCTTTTTTCTTCAAGACTTATAAAATTACTAGAGTTTTGTTGCTAATTTCAATATGCAGTTAATAAGCGTTTCAAATAAATTTCGTATAAGCGTTACCCTCCTTTTGCTTAAAACATCCACAAATTGTTTAATGTTAATTGTAATTGTTAATGTTTCTTAGGCCTTCTCTAATTAATATGGTAATCCAAAATATTTTTTTATTTGATAGTATTTAGTATTTTATTTCAAATTATTACGAGAATATATTATATTTTGAGATGTTTAAGTTTGAAAATTGAACTTGACGGTTATATTAATATCACAAAATATAAAGTTAATTTTTATTATTAAATAAAATTGGCATGAAAATCGGTCCTAAAAAAAAAATGTACTGTATATAAAATTGCTCCATCACACATCATAAATGCTCTCATATTTTTCAAGTTGATATGCAGTTATAATATGTGATTAATTGAATTTATTTTGCCCTGGTAGAATTGAATCTGACATCGTTGTACCTATATGTTGTAGAATTTGCTTATTGAAATTAACCATTAATAACAAAATTTTACTCTTAAACTATACAGCAGCAATAACTAATTTAATATGAAGTAAAACCAATAAGCCCAATTAATGTGTTTATATTAATTTGTGTTTGTAATTAATGTATACACCGATATACTTTCTTAAAAGTTTTAAATTCTGTTAAAATATCGACTTATAAAACGTTTTAAATAAAACGTTGGAATATGATATTGTGGTCAGTCAGAATAAAGAATTGCTGCGTCTAACGAAATAATTAAACAATAAATTAATAAAAAGGGTACCTATTTTTGTCCGCATTTTCGTGAACTTAAAATACCCAGCATGTGCAGAGTGTTGAATTTCGCTGAAAGTGTTTAAATTTTTTAAATAGGCAATTCTCTTTGAGTGACAAATATGTAGATTTGATTCTGTTCTTCTTATTTGATCATTTTAATCTGTGCGTATAATTAATAATATGATATCAACTCTTAGTAGTGGCAATACGTACTTAAACCTTTCAGTCATAGGGTATTATAAGTTTGCACATAGTATGTAATACATATAAATAATATTTTCCGACTATATGTTTCTTAGACATATTCGTAGAATCCAAAAATAAGCTTAAATACCAATGTCCGTCTGTTAGCATGAGAACTTAAATAATTTGTAAGCTAGTGTGACGAAATTAGGTTTGTGAATATATTTTGTAAAACGTTAGATTGGGTTTACGAACGGGCCAAATCGGTCCATAATTTTAGGAACCTATCATAGACCATTTTCTCCCGACTTCACGGAAATCAATAAAAATACCAAGTGTTTCATTGTATGCTCCAGAAATTTTTAAAATTTCAGCATAATTAGTCAATAATTTTGGGTACCTCCCGCAAAACGTTTTTTCCCGTTTTCACACAAATCAGTAACAACGTAAGCTGCTTCATGGCATTGTAATGGAAACATTTTCAACTTAATGCCATAACATTGTTGAATTTGAG
>JXOS01067436.1:9216-26490 GCA_001015075.1 Cirrula hians
ACAAAAAAAAAAAAAACATGAATAAAAACAAATACTAGGAAAGTAATCAATTCAACTGTTAACATTCGAGGTAAAGCCTATTTACATTTCAAAAGAAGTTAAGCAAATAAACCACACTCACACAAACAAAGGCATATATTAGCACATGAAATTGTTGCCTGCAAAGAAATGCGCATGGAAAGCTTACTAAAATTAAAGCAATCAAATAAAGGACATAAAGGAAAATCTAATTCGACATCGGGTAGTACATCATTAGCAGCAACTTAATGTTGAATGTACAAACAAACAAACAGGACAAATAAAAGGTGTCAGAACACAAAGTGAACATATGTATCCGCACAAATAATAGATTGCCGACACATAAACCCTTCTTGTAAACAGTTCAGCTGTTATTTGTTGTGTAAATACACAGACCCATGTTCGTTATTATTGATATGAAGCCAGCAGCTTCAGTTTCCACCACCGCTATCACCATATCCGTTGTATGGATTTGTATAATTGCCGATGAATTCCCCAGTACGCATCAATGCACTTCTTTGCGCTCTAGTAGACTCCACTTTACTGACCATACTGGGAACTCGCATATCCGAATTAAACTTCATTGGTAAATACTTCCGCAATTATTTTGTCTTAGTATTTACACGAGTGATTAATATTTAAGTGTGTCTGGTGGCCCGGTCGATTGGATTTATTCCCTAATGCAGTATTGCTGTAAATTAGAATCTCTTATGATTCACTTTAATTTTCAATTTTAGGCAAATATCGAAAGCAGGCCTCATGTATGGCATTTACAAGCTCGTGGCCGCAACAATCTAGCGGCGCGGGATTTTCCGATGCTTTCGAGCGTTGCGCCAGGTCCATATACCTAGCGTTGAGACCTCGAGCAATAAATAACCAACTTCCTCCTTATCTGCGACTATCACCACTCCGATTGCGAACAAAACACTTTTTGAGCTAGGTTTATAAGAGGGATATGATCTGGCCAACGGAGCTGCTGGATTTTACCTCATGGCTGTTTGTATCATATAAATTATAATTAAATGGATTATGATTGTCTTTTGGAAATTATTCATTAAACATTGATGCAACATTGTACACCAAACCGAATAGAAAAGAAAAAAAAATTGATATATGTTGAAGTGCGCCAAAAACAATATGAGTTGAATCAGGAGAAAAGTAATGATAATCCTTTTTCATATTACAAAAAATTGTTGTTCGATTATCCTACAAAAAGGTTAAAAATTTCGATAAACGTTTTGCATCAACCTGATAAGGATTTATTGAAAAATGCATGGTATGCCCAAGGAAAAATCCTCTTCCATCACTTAATGTTCACAGAAGCATTATGACTTAAATGTATGAATATTTCAGTGAAATACATGTGGCTTCGAAATTGTGTGTACACCAAATAAGACGAAAATCAAATAGTTCAGCATGGAACCCAAAACATATAATTTATGTATAAATATAATATACAAATTTATAAATTTTTTTCCATAATTAATAAGAAACGGTTTTCCTGGACCTCATAGGCGTACTTGAAATCTAATTTTCATCCAATCATGTCCATTTCAAGAAACCGGATTGCACGTATTAATTTCGACTCAACATTAAATTGATGGTTGTGCTTAATTATGAGGTACATCTGCTGTCCATGCAGCCATGGCTATTTTTTTTTTTTTTTAATTCTGTAAAGGCTAAAATTATAGAGTTATACTCGCAGAAACCCACACACATTCAGTTCTCTACATAATATTTATATACCCATCAGTCATAGACTGAGGATGGGTTTGTGAAAAGTATGTAATATATAGAAATAATCATTTCCTATGTGTTTCTTGGAGACATATTCATAAAATCAAAAAATAAGGTCAAGCAATTTCCGTAACTTCGGGTACTTTCCATAGAATATTCACTTCCGATTTCAAGAAAATAAGAGTTAAAATCAAGTGTTTCATCGCATTGTGTAGAAATTGGGCTGAATTGCAAGCTATTCCGTCGCATGCTACTGAAATTTATTATAGACGTTTTTACGTTATTGTCATATTATTCTACGATATGAGGGAAATCAGTTTCTAAATTTGGTTAATTCGTATAGGCGTTTTATTCCCAATTTTAATTTAAATGAGAGAATACCAGTTGATAAATCGGAAGTACATGCAATTTGCTTTTTTGTTATATTTTGATGCTCTTCTGAATTGAATGGCTGATGGGTATTATGTAGTAGGTTTGGACCGAATTTTACATCCATCTTGTTTTAACAGACACGATGTGTGGCTAATTTGCTGGCTGTGACGGATGTTCTAATTTTAACAGCCGATCAACGATTTCTTCAATGTCATCCTGTTTTGTTATTGAGTCGACAACGGTTTTCTGGAAAGACTTATTTCGGTATATTTATTGCCTTCACTTTGCACACACCTTTTTCAATTATCCCTGGGATCTTTACAATATGTGTATGCTCACGAATGCATCATACCTCATCGCATTATCTTGAAGAATAAGAAGTTTCACTGGATGCTCAAAATAATTTTCGCGGGGACTTTGTTTGTCATATTTTTTTCAAGAATTGTTCATTTAACTAAGGATTTTACACTTCATGAAACGCAGCTCAGTTGGGTTTCATCCAAGGTAATTATGACCGGCCAATATTTAGTAAAAAAAGACATCCGTTCATTCAAAATACGTGTGCCCATCATTTTTATGTTGAGCACTGTTGCATAGCATTCCGATAGAATATCGTTAAGAAATGTCTGCTCAAAATGTGATCAGCTATGAAATAAAAATTCCATTTATACATTGAAGATCAGAAACTGTCAATTTGTCGGAAATGTCATAAAATTACGTTTGGGAACTCCATACATTTCAGATGAATAGTTGGTTCATACGAACAACGAATGTTGTAGATGACAACAGTTTTTCTGAACAAAGCAACTGCAATGCAAAGGTATTGAAAAGATCCGTCAGCTAATAAACTCTGTTAATCCCTTCAAATATACCCATCAATCCGAATTTCAGTAGGTTCGATATATTTAACAAGCTGTTGTATAAAAAATGTCTTTTGCAAAGTTCGGCAACAAGGATTGATAGGTCCTTCCCACCTACAAGGGCATTTAAAGACAGGGCAGTACCCATGGTCTAACATTGTGGCTTCTATACTCAATCTATCCATCAAATTCTCAAAGCACCAGACTGGGAAATGCCAAAGAAAAGAGCAAAAGAAATAAGCATATTTTAATTGATCGTTGCAATTTTGTAATTCTTTATTCGAACTCACCCTAGAACCGCGTATTAACTTGGACTCCAAATAAAGTTGGAAAGGCCAAGTTAAAAAGACCATTTTAAACCTCACAAAAATGTTCAATAGATGAATTGGTCTTTCGCAAAACTCCTTCCTTTAACCCTAGAATAAAGTCATGCTCTACAACCCCATCCATTGCCATTGTCGTCTTATGCTATGGAGCTTCGGTGATTTACCCATTCATGTACTATTAAAACAAACCAACGGTTCGAACTCAAACTAAAAAGCAATTTTGTCCGGGCTTTATTATACGTTTGATATAACGTCTCCCATCATGAATTAGCGATCGATCCAGTACAAATCATGGCACAAAAAGCTACAAAGCTTATATAGTCATATTAATTATTAATTAATTTCCAAAATGCTAGGTGAGTAAGCATGTATAGATTCAAATGGGTTGTCATTTAAAATTAAAAAATATGTTTCAAAAAATTTCAAAACAAAACAAAAAAATTAAAGACAAAAAATTTTGATTATATTATGGATACGGGAGATACTGTTCATATTTCAGGAATACCAACTAATCACAAATATTTTTAAAATGCATTTATTGTTTCTTAAAATAGTAGACTTGATCATTATACCAATTGCCTATTAATACTGTTTTTCGTTCGTTTAAGCTATTAGTCTTAGACGTTTGTCCATTCCTCTTGAGACACCTTCAAAACATGATTTTGAACGCTTCAACTGCTTCTCCCGAACTCGTAAACCGTTGACCATGCATTTTACCTATGATATTCGGGAGCAAACAGTCATCGGGTACCAAATTAGGACTGTACGGTATCCAAATAACCCATTCAGCTTTAGAAGCATGTGAACATTTGCTTCGAAGTGCTTCGTATGCGAACAACTTTCGTTGGTTTTCACTGGTCTTGGAATACCCACATAGGCGATTGCTGTTTTTTTCCAGATCATACGCATATATCGATGATTCGTCTAAAGTCATTTTATTTTATAAATGGTTTTCAGAGCAACTGGGTCGAACTATACGATGCTTTTTTGGACCGATTAATAAACTATGGGATATCCAACGTAAGCAATTTTTTAACTACTAAACTTTCATGGAAAATCGAATGTATTGAAGTCGAACATATGTGTAAGATGCCTCAATCCCACGGTATACTACAGGATGACCTTGCATTAAGAGTTCACGCACGGCATCAACGTTTTGGGACACATCAACGTAATTTGAACGACCTTCACCAAAATCGTGGCTGACTGAATTACGAACACGACGGAATTGCATTTACCAGAGATAAACGGTGGTTTTTGAAGGTGCTTTATAGCCATATAAAGAACTGAATTCATCAACACATTCCTGTCGAAAATTATGAAAAATAACCAACGTAAATCTCTTGAATTTTAAATTTTGTTAACTCGGTATACACAAAACAAATATAACTTTAACATCAAACCATCGAGAGTATATTTATGTTAAAAATGGTAAACTTTATTTCGGTGATGCCAGAGTTTGGCTATTGACACAATTTACTCATATAAATGCAGTACAAAAGTCTTTGCTTTACTATTTGTATTATTATATTCGTCAATATTTTTATTGATTGGCAAAGGAAAATGAGAAAGAGTAAAATACAAAATGAATTTACAACCCTGTGATCAATTATAATCCCATTAATTGAAGATTGCTTAGATTAAAGCGAAGCATAACTTTAAAAGCACTAAGTATACTTCCAGCTTTGGTAGTTATTATTTTTTGCCAACATTCAGAAAATGTGTCGAAAATTTCAATTAATTTTAATTAAATTGTTGTACACCACCATTTATTATTTAATGTGGAAGAGTGCTATCTGATCTGGATGTAGGAAAAGCGCTTGTCTTTTTATAAGATGACTTAAGCACGCATTATATTGCAAAAAGACTATATAGACCTGTCACCTCTATTCGGAACGTATAATACAATTTAAAAAATTATGGAAAGACCTGAACAACAGGTCCGAAAAGCAAGTTGACTACTTCAAACAGGTGTTGCATTATTACAAAAACCGCAGGGAACAGTACGCAGACAACTGATGCCATCACAAAATAGTGAAAACTAAATGTATCAAAATGTTTCTTCATTTTTCTGTAAAGGAATACTTAAAAAATTGTTCGCCTGAGATTGAAATCAGCACCACGAGTTTTTCCCAACGCAAAGAAACAAGACTAGCATTTCAAAAAGTAAAATATTCAAACAAATTCTCCAAGGTAAACGTTTTCTTACGATCAATTTATAAATAGAGAAAATTAAGCTTGAACTGACGTGATGGATTTAATTTTATGTTTTCTCATTTGCCTCTTCCAACCCATATAATAATAGAAATAACCAAAATAATGAATTTTAATTACGTTTATAAATATGTTGCGCAGTGTATTTACCCACAAATAGATAAAGTCGAGAGTATTAATTAAATATGGAAGTACATCTGTAAAAGATGGGTACATGCGCTCGCATTCAATTCTTTTGGACATTTACTAACCCAAGGTAATTAATTTTGAATTTAATTTTGAAGTAAACAAAATCAGGGAAGAATTTCAAACTTCTTTTTGGTCTGCATTTGAGATATATTTTGTACTTGCCGCTGTGAATCTTATATTGATTTGATGTTGCCACATATATATATTTATATGCATGTATATATATATATAAATACACATATCTTTCCATAAATTGTTGGTGAAACTTGTGCGGCTGAAAAGCAACAGTTAAAATACGCTCACAATGCTCGCCCGTGATGCATTTAAGTTAAACTAAAATTCGTTGCTGTACAGGGTTTTTTTCGGAACAATTTAATTTAACCAGACTTATGCACGTTAATGCATGTGTGTGCCGTAAGGTGTGGTAGCACTTTCCACTTAAAATTCGCACCTAAAATGTCGCAGCGGGATGCTCGGCTCTATACTGATCCGTTCTGCTTTATCCGAATTAAATTGCCGCTCTAATAACACGAAAAAGAAAAAAAAAAAAGAACAAACAAAACAAGAATAAAAATTATATCGAAGAAAAAATGAATGAAAATACCTACCAAAACATAATAAAAACATTATGAATTATGCAAAAATAAAAACAGAAATATAAATTTGCATACATGTGCACATGTGTTGGCATTAATAAAAAAAACTGATCAAATAAATAATGAGTGTAATCCAATATACGAGCTGCGCTTTGAGATCTGCAGCATTGTGCATTACATGCTCAATAAATCAAAAATTCCAGCTATGACTTTCCGTTCGGAGACACATTGAGTGTTTTTACGCTCTTAAACTTTGTCAAACTTTTTTTGTATATCTTTTTTAATATTTAAGTAATACTCAGGCGGCGTCCACAGAGCCGAGTTTACGCAGATGTAGTTCGAAAGCTGCTATTGTGATTCACAGTTGCGGATCATAAAGCAAATTTCCTCGTGAATTCACATACGCATTTACAAACTTATGCACAAGTACATTCCCTGAGCAACTGTTGAAGTTGGCTGGCACGCTGACTATTAGCTTATTACAATGGGCATGCAGTATAAAGGTGTTAATGTTTATTACCGTCACACTGATAAGCCAACAAAAGCGGCACAGCGTAAACAATAGTTATCATACAATTACCGATCATGAACGACATCGCAATGCCTTACGATCGATAAAAAAACCCAGATCATTGATTTCCACATATGTAAACTTGAATTCAACGCAACCCGAGATTCTGGTACTACATTCATTTAACAGCTATATATCAACATAGGCCCACCATATCATATTCTAAAACTTAAGTTTAATAATAAAAAATATAATATATAAAATATTATATATATATATATAATGAATTAGAACATTGAAAATGGTTCAAACTGCAGTTAGATTTAAGCAATTTAAATTTTATTATTTGACATAATATTTCTAAATATCTTATCGATTCATTTAAAATTGGTCCTTTAATGAAATTTGAGTTTCGTAAAGCAAACACATTTTCACCAACCATTTCGAATATTATAAACAATGAATAATTAAGGAATTGAAATGTTACTTTATCTTTTACTGAAAACTGATTCAGTCCGGATATTATTGCAGTCAAAAAACAACTGTAAAAGAAAGTCTAAGGAAGGCGTGTAGTTTTAATAAGTTTAACAAAGATGAACGTCAACAAACAAGTTTGGTCAGTGGTTGGAACGTTAACGCCTTAAAAGTAGTGTCATGAGTGTAAATGCAACAAAGCATACTCTTGTTATAGTGCAGGTCCATTGTAACGTAACTCTTGCTACCGTACTTTGTTCTAATAATTTTTCTTCTTATATTTTTAGTTCTTCAATCGACTTTTCTTTCTTTTACTATTTATTTGTAAGAGTGCTGTGCTTATTTCTATTACAAGAAAATCAGCAGTAATATTGGGGTTAAAGCAAATTTTAGTAATAGAAAAGCCAATATTAAATGTCATTTTGAATATTCTGACATATATTAAAATCTTTTTTTTTCTTTGAAATGAGACTTTAATTAAAAGTTATTTTTGAATCGGGGTCTAATATTGACATAAAACTGGTTACTTAATCATTTAATCGAATTATACTACGATTATTTTGCCAAAATTGAACGAGGAAATGCTATTTACAAAATTTCCGGCTTAAATTTATTTCTTTATTGCATTTGCCCTCAAAAGGTCAGCATTACTCAAATGCACCCACCAAAAGCCTATAGAACAGGTGCCGGAAAAAAGTGCGATTGAGCCTGAAGTCTTGGTATGTCAATTAATCCGTATTGCGTTTGACAACATCAATTAAACAAAATTCATTTTTTTTATAAATATATATTACTTTATATAGTAAAGACTGACCTTGAGATATGGTTCTTCAATTAAAGTGGTATTTTACGAAGTAGTAGTGAGGCGAATTTATGTTAATATAGGTACTTCTTAAATGTCAAGTCAACCATTATTTTTCTTTTTTCCTTCAATATTTTAAAATATCTATGTGTCCCAGCGGAAAATCACTTTCCGTAATGAAGAGAAGTACTTCTATGTTCAAAAAGTAAGGGTACATTTTGTTACAAAATGAAAAATCTTTATTTATTCATCCAAATCAATTTCATCCCCTTCGAAGTATTCGCCCTATAATACAATGCACTAATGCCAACCATTCCTCAAAGCATGCCAAAACGTCAAAATTGTTTGTGCTGATCCAATTGAAATGCTATATCGATAAGGTATCTAAATGTTAATCGACGATTTTCGAACACGTATTCCGTGATTAGCCTTAGGTATTGCTCATCAGTTGACGTTCATAGTCATCCGGAGCGTTCCAAGTCATCAACAAGTTTTCTGCCGATTTTGAAGCCTTTGTAAAAATTTTGTAAAACATTTTTCTGTGACAGTCGATTCACCGAAGGCCCTCAGCAACATTCTGTACATTTCCGCAGCCGAAATTTCATTCCTCATACAAAATTGAATGAAACTTCTTGGCTCAGCAAAATCAGACATTGTAAAAATCGCCAAAAATCTCTTTTGATAACATTCTAATAAAATATAGTGTAGATATCACGAACAGTATTAACAACTTAAAAATAAAACTAGTTTGCTCTCGAATCGTTAGCGAAGAAGTTTAACTTGAAAAATCACTTTTATTTTTGATTACAGTAGTATCATCTTAACTACCGAAGTGCGAAACCAAAATAACGGTTAGTCGTGATTATCCTCAAGTTCGACGGAGTATTCAGACCACGGAAAATATAAGTAAAAGCTTGAGAAACCGAGTGATCAGAGTAAATCTCTTTTTAATATAAAGAATATAATAATCAAATTTTTGTTGAACATGGTTGACCAAGGCGACATGGATGGCCCGGACAGTCGACGTTGTAAGGAAACATGAAAGAGCGGTGCGAATCTGGTTACGCATAAGGGAAGGCTATTGAACGAATAGCCAGAACAGAAATATTAACTGGGTGTTTGCACTTTGATACATATTTCCTTAATTTAAATAAAAATTTCATATAATAACAATATATTATTTTTTCCATCAAAATCACTCATCTGAAAAGTCCATACCAGCTGTTTGCTTTTCCTTATATAATTTTTCCATATTGAAATCAATAACAAAGAAGCATAGCATAGCATTGCAAAGAAGAATGCAAATACCAATTTCAGGTATAAACTTAGAGGACTGCTGCGGGGCGCATTAATACCTTGCTGAGTTTGGTAGATTAGTTGGTTGCAGTGCATCCTTTATTAATGTCTTTGTTGGAATGTTGATGTTTATGCTCTCTATGTCAGGCGATACCTCATAGTATGAAATTGTGGTATCACCTATCTAACAAGTAACAAGATTTGATCATCAGCTCTGCTCGCATATTTCACGAGCAACTGGATAACGCTGGAAAGAATAATTAGACTGGACAGTCTACTTCATTATTTGAATGACATAATATTAATAGAGTTAATGTCTGATATTACAAAACAATGTGTTAGCGTATCCCTGATCTTAAACCTATTAGTCCATTCAGTTTTTTTTTAAGTATGTAAGGCATATAAATAAATAATCCTTTCCCACGTTATGTTGGAGACATAGGGAAAGAATCAAAACAAAATTTGTCATAGCGATGTCCGTAAGGCCAACCAGGCAGACTATGTATGATCACCATAACTTGAGTAGTTTTCGAGATAGATCGATGGGTTTATTTTGTACAAGTGAGGTTAAATTCGTAAATGGACTAAATTAGTCCATAACTTCGGATAGGATATATAGAACGTTAATTCCCGATTATACGAAAATAAGGATAAAAACTAGTTTTCCTCGCGTTCTACTGAAGACCATGAAGAGCTTTTTTGAGTCACTGCTATAAATTTGCATGAAATCGGTCAATAATTTTGGATACTTCCTATTGAACGTTCACTTTGGATTTCACGGAAATAAGCATTAAAGCCATGATTTTCATCATATGATACTGAAATTTGGTATTTATACATTTCTAAATTTTTTCTATAACATTCTACAATTTTAATAAAATGAGTCCATGATTTTGAGTACCTACTTAAATAAGTACAATGGCAGTTGTTACAATTCTCTAATGTTTGGTATGAGCTTCGCTGTTTCGTGTCGTTTAGTTACGTGTGGTGTCAATATAAGTTATAAACAATGATTTAAGAACTTAAAGGGTAAGAAAGAAGCAAAGTGGACAATATACCGAAATAATCAGTTCCATTTGAATAAGTGTTCACAGAATATTTTAGATTTAATCACAATTATGATAAATGAAACGACTCTGCTGATTTCTCATTCAGTTCGATAAAATAAGTACTTTTAAAGACGGTCAATTTTTTAAACTAATGTAGTTTAAAGTTCAAGTTTAATTAATAACAAAAAAGGACAAAATTGGTTACACTTTCAGCACTGTGGAAACCTTTCATAGACCCTTCCCGCAACATTTCTTTCACAATTTTAATAAAGCATCCACCGATTATTCTGCGAGAAAGCCCCAACTATGAAAGATAAACTACCTATATTTCATTTGTTAGATGCAATTTACGAACTAATAAATGTTTTTCATCCATACGTTGTTGAAAACGTCACTCAGGTTACTCATTGCACGGGTTTCCTAAATACAGTGGAAGAAACTTGAATGTTGAGTATTTTTCAAAACATCTAAATAGATCATATAATTGTATATATTGTTCTTAATGTAGATGCTACTGCATGTTTATACATACCTTGACATAACTTATGTAAGCATAATACGCCCATTCCATATCTGGCGGGTACAAGCAACAATCCGTTCTACTTGATTGCATGAGCAACTGCAATTCGGCCTAACATTTTTCGAGAACATATTGGTTACCGCTGTATAAAAGCTTTCGACAAGCTCTTGCTTGGGTGTTGGCTTGTATGCTAGCGACGCGTAAGAATAATGTTCTGACACACAGTGTGTCGGCATAATTCATTTATTTCATCTTTTGAAAGTGGCTGCTGGGCCTTTTTGTTGTTAATTTAAATAAATGGCTATTGCCATAATTTAAGGATTTCCATGATAAGTGACATATATGCAACATGTCAACGTTTACTTTAAAGTGCTTGATTATCTTAAACTGAACAATCAAATGGGCTTGTTTCCATATCAAAATTTGATTGTTTCAGTTAACTCCATTCATCCAGTCTTGGACATTACGCAAACCTTATAGGACAGAGAAAAATTAAGAAATGCCGGAAATTTTGGGAACATATACACAGAATGCTTTCTACTTATATCTATTCTGCTTTAACTCATAATAGTTGTACCATGTCGATTACCAATTTTTAAAGACTGTTATCATAATTTTATTATCTCGTCTAAAAAATGTCAAAATATAAATTTTATGGTATTTCGAGATTATTCCACATAAAGCCCTTAATTTCATAAAATTGGTATGCGTCCTCTTAAATTACTTCAATTATGGCCATAATAACTAGTCAAATTGGATATCTGTATCATCTTAAATATGAAATTGAATTCACTTTTAATGATTTTTGTGCGTTAATTAGCACTGAACTGTAGTGTATCTGTATTATATTTTTTTGTACAGCTGTTTAAGGTTTCACACAACATTTATTCCAAATCTGCGTTTGGAATTTCTATTATAGAAGTGTGTGACATTTGTACAGTTTTAATATTCATTTCTACCAATCGAAAGAAGTTGTACATTCTCTTCCAAATAAAATTGATGAATGAAGAACTGCAAAGTTGTTGAATTAAGTTGTTAAAGTACATGAACCGTTCGGGGTAGAATTTCAAGTATGTGCTCAATACCATTCCACCTAATATTACCAACGATCTCAACACTACGCGAAATCCATTGAGCGATTTCTTTCTATCTGTCTACGACCACGATATGTAGGTTTATTCACGTTTTTCCGTAATTACCATAACATTTTAGAATTTGAGTGTAATCAGACCATATATTCGGGTACTTGCCATATAGGGGTGTTCCGTTGATTGGATTTTATCGACTTTTAAATTTTTGTTGTTTTTAGTTGATGATATAAATTTATAATAGAAGCGGTTTAAGATGGAGTTTCTTAAGAAAATCATTATAAACGTATAATGGACATAATCGGGCAAGTATTACATAAACTTCCAGTACAAAGTAGGTCCTCTAAACATGAGAAAAAATTAAATTTAATCAGGGTTTTTGTTTAATTCAATTGGCCAAATCGGGTAAATTCTAGACTCAGATCCCTAGGAAATGTTTCAGAAGTAAAAGAAAAAACAAGTTTGAACGTTACAGTTGGTTTAGTCCGATAGTGATATATGTATCACATATCAAAAATTTTATAAAATATAAAGAATAATTAAAAAAATTTTTAATTAAGAATTTCAATGGAGATTTCGTCTCTGATTGTAAATTCAGTATGTGCGATAATAAAATTTTTCGATTGCTAGAGCCATTTGTTACTTCTTTTTTATTAATAATTTTACTGCCGACCTTAGCGGTCTAACAGAATTTTACTTGTGAGTTCTCGCATTAGTTTTTAGAACAGTTGCAAAACTTCGAATATAAACCATAATTTCATAAAAAAATGGTGAGTTGGGGATATCATAAAATTTTAATCAAACATTAGCATTTTTTTTTTTTATATTATTTAATTTAATATTTTCGATCTTAAAATTTCGTTGAAGGTTATTGATATCTGGGAAATTGAGGTAAGCGTCAATATATCCAATCATTCTTATTTTCAAATTACAAATTGATTTTAGCTGATGATTGCTTTGAGTTTATTTGAATATTTTCCTTTAAAGCCCATTTTCGCTATAACTTTTGCTGGTATAATGACATCTTAGTTCCATCCTTAGTTTCATCATACAAAAGTTTCGATTTTTTTAGTTAAAATGATGTACCGGTATAAAGTGAGCGTCAAGATACAAGCGTTTATGAGAAACAAAATAAAAAGAATTATACACTGGTTCAAATTGCAAACAATATTGTTTGAAGAGGACATTTTGATTCTGGAACATATGGTCAGAATGTTAAATGTTTCACAGCAAATAATACACGACAATTTCAAAGCTATGTATAAGATGAACAAGTCTGAATCTGGAAAATGGGTGCGACATGAGCTGAATGAATGACAGATGAGTAATGGATAAAACACTTGTGTAATTTTAGTTCATCAAATTGTTACAGGCTATGAAAATGGATATCAGAATTCAGAACGGAGGCAAACCTTAAATTAATACAGGAAAACCATCAACTGCCATATCAGATCGTTTCTGCACGACCACAATCCTGTGTGTTTGATAGAACTATAAAAGTCTGGTGCACCACGAACTCCTAAAACTTGTTGAAACCTTGAATGCATACCGCTTCCTACAACACAGATCAATTTGAACCATGAATTGATGAAAAAACGACCATGATTCTCCAGAAGACACTACGAGATGATTTTTTTCTTTGACAACGCACCACCACACTTAACAAAACTAGTTCAGGATACAAGGGACTTGGCTTAGAGCAGATACACCGCCCACCAGACCTTCCAATTACAATTTGTCTTCATCGATGAGACACGCATTGTGTGACTAATTGGTTTGCTTTAAAAAGCGAACAGTTAAAATTGCGTTGAATGGCCAATACTTTTCATAGAATTTATTAACTTTCCTTTTCAAAAATTTTTATTTATTTTCAAAACGTAGTTATAGTCAAATTAAAACCTTTAAAAACTTTAAATGAGAGTATGCTTTTGGTAAACTATAGTCGAGATAAAACATAAAAAAACCAAGCGGACGCGATTTTAAAAACTTAAAATCGGCTGCTGTGCTGCTATAGCCACGGGCCTTGGTTTTTAACAAGTAGCACGTAATTCACGATAAATATATCGTAGGGTTGCTTTAAAATTCTAATTAATGACGATATCGTTTTGAATGGGTGTAGGACAGACGGATAAATCTTGATCGACTGCTGAGGCATTCTTATTATGAGTTATAACCAATTTTACATAATAATATGCACCTTGTAATGTACAATTTATCTTTCCAAAAATAAAGATTGAAATGCATTTAGATATAGGAAATATCTTATTTTAAATTAAGAATATGCATGCAATAAATAAATGTAACCTTTCATTTTCACTTATTATAAGAATTCCACAACCAATATGCTACAAAATACTTGTGGGCACTATTTGGATAAGTATATAGGGGCACATAAACTTCAAGCCAGATAAGAATTTTAAAAATAGTCGTTTCGTTAGTCAATCACAATGTTTTTTTATTGACCATATTCATGAAAACTTATTTAAATCTAAGCGTAAGTTAATTTCAAGTTTCTCATAGCCACTGTTATCATTTTCAAATACATAAATAAATTGGGTAAGAGAAGAAGCCAATTCGATCAATATAAACGATGTATAGCAAATTAAAAACGTCCACACCACAACTCCCATGCAATTAAAATATGTCGAACTCTAACCGCACACGATAGTCGTATAAAAAACTGATCAAAAAATGAAAAGCAAAACACAAAAAAAAAAAAAATGAAAGTGTTGAACATACATAAAATGCTGCTGTTCAATAATTCTGCATCATTCACATGCATGTCAGGAATGTTTACATTGACACGCAGAATTTGCATAAAGGTTGCATACAACGTCATGCTACATGCTGCAAGCTGCAAGTTTCAAGCATACAAAATGAAAAATTTAAAAACTGAAAAGCATAACAGCAGCAAAAAACAGCAGTGTGCAGCCTATTTTACTACCAAAAATGGGTGTTCCGAATGCACAAACAATTGAGTTTGAAAAAACTTACCAAATACACTATTTAATTGTGAATTTTTTTGCCTTGAACATATGACGGATTTTCCGTGGATGAGTTTAATCCATAGAACCTTTAATTCTCTATTGCCTATAGTGTTACCCAAAAGATGCACCATTGAGTCACGTATTATGAACTGCTAAAGAAGAACTGTAAGAATATAATTGCGCATAAAAACAATACTCCGTGCTTTAGCCAGATGGACGTAACTGTAAAATTGTGACGTCCAGAGATGAATTTACATATTTGATAAAAGTTAACATGTTGCGGAGGCATTTAGAAGTGAAAAAAGTCCAAAACATTTGACCGATACATTTTATACACATCATTTTAATGGCGGTCGGCATCAAAAACGGCTAAAGATGTTTTCAGTTTGCATTCAATAATTTATTTATAATCAATTGGAATTGCTAGCAGAAGTTAAAACTTCCCAGAAACGATGAAACAAACACGATAACGATCGTTCGCGTTAAGGTGCTTTAAGAAAATGCTTCTGGCAGCTGGGATCTCTACCGCAATTGTGAATGATGAATTCCCGATAGGCAGTTAAGAACTGATGATGAATTCCCGATAGGCAGTTAACAACTGAATGGATAACTGAAAAAAAAAAAATATATATATATATATATCTGTTTTGATAGGTGTACCTCAAAGTAAAGCACCCTATACCACTAAACATATTTACACATATTATTGATAAGACCAATGTAAAAAACATATGCAAAATTGTCTTTGGCAAAGCCAAACAGTGTATACCCTTTACCAAAATCGAATTTCAAGATATACTATAGGATTCTTTAAATTTAAATAGGATATTAAAAAAATAAATAAAAGTATTTCATATATGAAGTTCATTCTGACTGCCAAATCTGTATGACAGCTATATGTCTAACTAACCGAACTTTACCCTTATCAGTAGGAATACTTCTTTTCTAATATTATTCATTATTATAAAATTTCAATTTCATCTTTTCAAAAACAGAAAACATATATTATTTTACATATAATATCCGATCTTGACCATTTAAGCATAAACTAAACTTCCATGAGATATTTTCAAAACAAAAACGGTGTTCATACAACACTTTATTCTAATTGATAAATTTATATCGATCGATTTTAAGTCTCGATCTGCAATAACAAACGTATGACCAAAAACAATAAACACTAGCAAATTTTTAAGTAACTGTATTAACATGATTTTTTTCNAGCAAATTTTTAAGTAACTGTATTAACATGATTTTTTTCTTTCTGCTAAAAACAATAGCAATATTAAAACTAATAATAACAAGGATTTCCTTTGGCACATGTGTTACTGTACAACCGATTCACTTGTAAGCAATAATATATAGAGTTATTTTATGTGGCTTTCTAGCAGTCGACGCAATATGTAGAGAAAAGCACACACAGCGTGATGCTGCAAAGCCAATACATAGGGTTAGTGTAGCTGCATTAAGGCAATGATGAAGATGGACATGTTTGTGCTGCTGGATTTCGCAAATAACTTGCAATAAAGTAAATTTAACCCATGCTGTTTATATTTTTGAATTATGTCAATTCGTAATGCAACAAATTTCGCAACTTGTGTTCGCCTCTTACCAGCTCATTTTATTCAACAGATACAAATTTGGCCGGCTTTCGTACAGAAAACATATCAGCATCTAATCAATGAGCCACAATGTGCTATATTCATGCTCTTGGCGCGTATCAGACGTGCGAACTGCGATAATGGCCAACATTTGGTTACATGGCTGGTGGGTATTATCTGTCTAGCATGCATGTTGCGAATTAATTTATGCGTACATATGATATTCAGGGGTATTAATGAAATGCCTGTCGTTCTTTACATAAATAAGCAGTATACCTAAATGTTTCGCTTTTTTAAAGCAAATAGAATATAACGCCAGTTTCATTTACTGAGCTTGTGATCAAAAAATTTTCGAATAATCCTTGCTCGTTCATACATCGTTCCATACATTTCCAATTCTTAGGAACTTTAACACTGAATGTATTCCACTTATGACTATTATTCGTTTTTCATAATACCCACATTATCTCTTTCACCTGTTTTAAATAACTTACTTATTGCTCAATATCCTCTCGTTTACAAAAATACTGCATAAATCCCTTATTTTAACGAAATTAGTGTACTGGGGGTACATCTGAATTTACTAAGGCCATACCCATTATTCTAAATTGAATTTGTACTATTTATATATATA
>JXOS01067457.1:0-13726 GCA_001015075.1 Cirrula hians
GCGGGGTGGAATAGCTTTTCAATTTGTAATGATATCCTGTACATTTTTTTTTCTTGTATCATAAAAGACGCATATCCATCTCGGTGAAATCCNTTATCCTGTACATTTTTTTTCTTGTATTATAAAAGACGCATATCCATCTCGGTGAAATCCAAAAAGTTCACATAGAATTCTAGAGATTCTTTCTAGTGTACAAGCATGGTTCGATTTCATATTCTCAATTGGAGCCCATTCATAATCATTTCATCGCGCATCTTCGTCGCACTTTGGCAATTCTGAGCACCAACTAATATATTGTCAACATACAATGACGTTGTCAAAATTTCTGATGTTAGGCCCTTTTGGCAATACAATTTGGTGGAGTGTCCGAACTTCCAAATTAGGAGCACAAAAGTGACTGACTTTAGTTCAAAATATTTAACTTTTTCATTCTCATGAAAGCGAAATAGAATGTGTTTGAAAGAAATCTGTCTGGTGGTTTTTATCCATATCTGAAGGTACTTTTTTCAATATTGGCATTGAACACAACTTGAAACTATCGCCACTTCAGAAAAAGACCCTTCAAATCAAGTTGAACAGTTTGGTGAAACCTCCTTCAATTCCCAAATTGGCGTCAAGATTGCCCCATATTTTCGCATCACCGTCGTTTAATTGGCAATTATATGGTATGATAGCGTCCATCTGCCGTCCTTGTCGGTGTTTCCCTAAAGATTTGTTCACATATTTCCTCGTCTGTGGTAGGAAACTCGGATCCTGAAACCCTCTTCAATTCCCAAAGTTTACTTACTTGCTTGAGAACATAAACCAATGTGTGGGAGCTACCGACCTTCTCAAGATGGACAGGAATATGGATTGTTGAGCTATGAGACCGTCCATTGTGTTTCTTTTCTGTGTTATTTGGGGGTAAACGTTTGCTCCAATAAAAAAATCAAATAAGTTCGTCAATTTGGAAAGATCTGAGATAAGTAACGAAGGGAGGGGGAGCGTATCTGTTAGTTTTCGCATTAGTAGAGCACACGTCTTGATATAAAAGGTCAGCTTACGTAACGATACCATTACCATTTCATATCTTTGACTAACCCTGGCTGATACACTATAATTTAAGCCTAATAATATAACCTAATAAAGCCTAATAATATACCAACGCGTTTGTAAGCGTTGTGAGATAAAATTTGTTTCTGATCCAAATTCAATGGAGCACGTACTCTGAATGAGATTCCGTGGTGATTCGCCGTGATCAATGCTGTTCCGCGGAGTACACTTGCTGACTGGTGGTAAAACAGGCATTGATATGAGGTATGTTCCTTGGTTCTTGTTCGGGCATATTGACGGATAAATCTTGAATTCTGCCGGCTGGGGAGGAGAAGGGACCTTCAATATGTCAAAGTACGTGATGATTTAATTACAGATTGCGCATATGAAAGTTCTGGAGCAATCACTGGAGCCATGGGAATATGCTAAGAATTTTAAGCATAAGTGTTATTGACGAACGAGGTGTTATCTTATCCTAGTCATTCATATTAAAGAATCGTGGACAATCCCGAAAGGGATGAGCCTTTGATTTACATAATTTCCAGGAAATCGTTGAACTGGTTAATGGTGATTGTACCATCGTGGACCTTCTGATTTTGAAGAGTAGGGCTATGAACACTTTCATCGTTAAGCTTTCTCTGAGTTGCTTCACTTCTAAACACCAGTGCTGTTCAAACCGGTTTGAATTTAATGAGGACACCAAACTTTTTATTCATAAGGACAATGTGTCTTGTAATCGAGTGAAACAAATATACACGAAAATGGGGTCTATTCGCAGTAATTGCAGCGTAATGATGGAAGTATTCTTTGTGCGCTGCATCTCGGCCAGCTAGATAAATCGTCCGTCCGCTTCAATCGTATGCTGGACATATACCACAATTTCTCTAGTTGCAAAAAAATGTATAAAACGTGACCCTTAACGACTGAGTACCAGCAAGACCTACCAGTAAGAAAACGTGGTGGCTACGGAATAGGACCTCATGATAATGTCGATAGTTTCCATTCACCGGATGACATTAATATAAAACTACTCACCACTAGACTCAATTAACCAGGTGCAAAACAAGTATGGGTACCCAAATTAAGGAGTGCTTTCAGCCAAAATGTGGATTGTTCTGCCAACAATGTATCAAATTTCCATGACATGAAATGACACTAAGCGTTTATAAATATTTCATCGAAAACGAAGACGAACGTTTTATAGAAAGGTCCCGAAGTCTGGACGGATATAGACTATTTGCGAACTTTTTCTCTTTTCCCAAATATACCCTTAAACTAGTTTTCATGGGTATATCGCGTATCTTTCATAGCAACATAGAGTCGAAAACGAATATTTCTATGCATTACATACTTTACACGAACCCATAATGCTCCTGTCAATTTTCTTGATGTGTGTGTAAATGCTGAATCTGTTGTGAATTCTGAGAATCCGTTGGTATTGCCAATTAATTAACTCGTAGAGTGAAAGGTATGGCTTTTTAATATTTGAAGGCAAAGAAGTACTGCACAACGGAGACGTGATCAATTTTTTATGCGTGACATGGCCTGAATACATTTTTACGAAGGATTCATGAGGTTGTGCTTTTCGTAGGACATTCGTGTTCGTTGCAGAAGGAATAAAAGATATGTTTGGTCATCGGCCAATCTAAATGGGTTTGCTTTGGGAAATCCTCAAAGATTGAGTTATATTTTTGCAAAAGGTGATGTAAGGCTTTAATATTAGTTATGCAAACCTTCATAGTAAAATTTCATCATAGAATGGTCATATATTATATCATCATATCTGCATTCAGTTTTAATCTAACACTTACACTTGCAAATAAGTTCCGGTAAAATTATTAATTTCCCAATGAATTCAACAAATTTTTTGGATATCCTAATTACTGCTTGACTACTACATGGTCTTGTTGCAGCAAAATTCAAGAAGATGCTTTCAGTATTTCAAATAAATCATGGTCTGATAGCATCACCCTTGCAGTAAGTTCAGTTCTCAATTTAAGGTACAGTTGAGCATCAAGCAAAAATAAGTATTTTGAAATCGAACCAACATGGACTGCTGAACATCTTGATGTTTTCAAATCTTATAATTTAAATTGGGAAAAGAATATTATTTTGGCTATACGTTATTGGTGCCTGTAGTAAAAGGATATGGATGTACCAAAAACTAAATATACCGACTTACGTACAAACGTCATCAATCGTGTGCATTAATTTATAAAATTAAATCACAACAAAATTACATAGTTGTCTTTCTTTACAACATGAAATGTCTATTTTCGGATATATGTTGCATAAAAATCCGTCGTACCGTGTAAAACGATCGTCACGCATTTATGGCGAAAGAGCCTTGCTGTTTATACCCATCAGTCATAGACTGCGGGTATTACGTATTTGTGTAAAGTGTGTAATGTATAGAAATAATTATTTCCGACTATATGTTTCATGGAGACATACACATAGAATCAAGAAAATATAAGGCTTAATAAAGATGTATATCTGTCCCTGAGAACGATCACTTTAGTAACAATAAATATATTATCTAAACAGCCAGATCGAGTTCACGAACGGGTCCAATTCATAATAATTCATTGCATTATACTCAAATTTGGTATGTAATAATTTCCGGGTCTTTTGTTTTCATTTGAAGTCGCATCGAGTGTTTGACGAACCATATTGTTAGTATGCTCTGTCAGAGGGAACCCGGAAAGGATTGTTTCAACTGTACAGATATAATAATTTTGGAGTGATTTTAGACGAATATCAAATACCACCAAAAAAGTTTGAAAACTCCTTAGGTCTAAAACAAATGGCAAAAAAATTAAATGTTGCACAACAAAACAATTTCTGACCATTCGAAAGATATAGCGGATATCCAACAAATAAGAATATGGGTGCCACATGAATTGCATGAAATCCTTGTGAAATTTTCCTTCAAAACCCTATAGAATTTCAGTTTTGCAACCAATTAATACTGACGATGAAAAATTATAGATGTCTGGTGCATCCAGGAAGGTATTGTGTTCGACGAGCTCCTAAATCCTGGTGATATCGTTAATACCGATTTAGTTTTCCACAGTAAATTATCAAATTCAACCATGCATGGATCAAAAAACTACCAGTATAGCAAAACTGATTCAGGATACAATCAAAGCACATGTTCAAAGCTGCAAATCTAAACGGTGTATGTACAAGATATGGCTCCTTATGACTATCATATGCTTTCATCAAGGAGAAGCATTGATGAAAAGCAATTCGTATCCTTAGAGGAAATCGAAAACGAGTGGACTAATTGCTTTACTTCACAATATAAAAATTTTACTGGCCCTTAATATGTCTGAAAGATGTAGAAAACGTGTAGCTAGCAAGGTTGAAAGTTTCATTACAATATTTTTACTTTTCATTGAATGCTTAATATTTCTTTTCCTCAAAAAATACGCTCACTTTAAAATAGCACACCTGGTACATCAATTGTGTTTTAGCGAAAACCTTATATGGGTAAGTCTTTTCTTCAGCTTGGCATTCCGATGAGTATTGCATATTTCGATCCATATAATTTTTCGTTAAACACATCGACTATGGACTGAAAGTATTAAAGATTTGTGCAAAGTATTTGATCCAAATAACTAATAATTTCAGAGTAAATGTTTTTTGGAGACATACTTATAGAATCAAAAAAAAAAAAATAAATTATACGTCGGCCAGTACTGACAATATAATGCCCAAAAAAAGTGATTTATTTTATAGAATTATCAAAACTTTATAGGAATTTCAATTTTCATTTTCGATGAGACAAGTCGAAGTTTTGGTGTTATAGGGGTAACGCACAAACGCCTAAATTCTAAATTTGAGGAGCATAAAATTTGTTACTAAATTTTAAAAGCTTTCAATCAAATACCTCGCTTTTATGCAAATTTTCCTGATATCTATATGTTCTATTGGAAGTAACCAAAAATTATGATTAGCTTTTGCTAAAATTTGACAATGTTAAGAGAAAGCCCGAAAAGTTGGGATTTCATTTCGGTAGCATGTAGAAAAACACCTAGCCTTAATTTCGCAATGATATAGCAATAACAAAAAACAAACGCGTTCATATAATTTTTCAGTAGAGTAAATTGAAACACCTCGCGTCTCTCCTTTTTTCGTAAAATCCGAAGAATTCCTCCTATTAACCCTAAGTTATACACCGATTTTTCACAAATTTTGTAATGTCATGACAACAAACCGACATACGAAAATCGGTATTTAGAACTTTATGCTTAGTTCTGTGAAATTGGAAGTAATGATCCTATTGGAAGTTCTCAAAGTTATACCCCGATTTTGTTGAAATTTGACATTGTTATGGTAATGACCCACACACGCTTTGTTACAAAATTGCAGGAGCATGTTATAATCCACCCGACTTTTTACGGAGTATAAAGGGAAACTTGAAACTATCAAAGGTTATCAGTAGGCAGTGAAATACCACATAGATTGTATAGATTGCCAACAATCGACTAACCGTATGTCCCACTTAGGCCGATTGGCACCAAAATTTACCCCCGAAAACACACAAGCTTTGCGGTTTTCTGATGAAAATCTTATCAAACGTGATGATGGATGCCAAATACAATAGCGGTGTCTGTTGACGTGATCAAATTATTCCCTAGCATCCCAGTGGAATTTTTGGTCAAACTTATTCAACATAAATGGACAACACTACACCACACACGAAGATGACGTAAAGCCAACCTTGGAACCTCTGTATAAAAGAGACGCGATATATCAAATACGGGGATAAAATATTTGTCAGACTAAAATTTATTTTAATGGGATTCCCAATTTCGTCAATAATATCCAAACCAAGGATATTGAAAATATATAAATATCAGCTTTCTGCCTTTATTTTAAGAGTTGACGCTAACAAGTCAATTATAAACAACATCAGTAAAAACATAGAATTCACTTTAGAAACTGAAATGGACAATAGAAATGGATACTGTGAAAGTCTGGTGATAAGACATAATAATCAGCTAAATAAATATTGGTATAACCAAGTAAGAAAGTTACAGTCGGCTAAGACCGACATTGAGATACACGTCGCTCCCAAATTGTTAAGTCCAGAGAAATCACACGCATCGATAATAATAATGATCACTCAATTATAAAATTTCGTTGAATTTCCTTAATTCCGGCAAAATTTACATGAAACCTTCTATTCGGACTACATAGTGTGGTTGAGGTACCTGCGATTTTGATCCAANTTGAAACCTTCTATTCGGACTACATAGGTGTGGTTGAGGTACCTGCGATTTTGATCCAAATTTGCCCATTTATGGAACACACATTATTCTTATTTATAATGACTCAGAAATTGATCTTCGTTGAATTTACTTGATGCTTTTCGGATCACATAGGTGTACCGGAGGTATTTTAAATTTTCATGCAATCATGCCCATTTGTGGAACACGATTAGATGCTATGATAATTCATCTAATTATTGCAATTTCATTGCAATATATCAACTCTGAATGATGTAGAAGGCCTAAGGCTCCAATTTGGAATAAACACTTGTACTGGAGGTACTCGAAATATTGATCGGATCGAGTCCAAGTTGGAACTTAGATCTAACATTTTGCCATAGATTATGTGTGCTGAATTTGGTAATTGTAGCACAACTTTTTCTCTCTAGAATTAGATGACGGACAGACAGACAGGCGGACATCGCTATATCAAATTCTGTGACGATGCTGATCATATAGTTATTTATTTTGTATGGTTACCGATCGCTTGTTCAAGATGTTACAAACGCAGTACCAAAAACTATACACTTAGCCAATTTTATTGGCATCGTGTATAAAAACCACATGCTTCCGAAAGTCTTATAACTCAATTTTTAAAGCACCCAAAAACTATGTACATCAACTTTCCAGAATGATCAGAAAAATATTATAACTGAAACAAACAATAACTTCCAAATGATAATAATTCAGGACTATACGGGCTAAGAGGAATATATTACGCGCCCTCCTCAAGAACAACAATTAAATGAGACTGAAAATAAAATGAGAGGGTGATGTAACCGGCAAATTCAACAAAATATTCATAAAAACCATTAACGACAATGTCACTTCACGTTCTCTAAGTCTTTTTACCATACTCGGGATAGTACGTAAAATATTTATAAAAGGGCTGTTCGTAAAAAGGGCTTATCCTACCTATATTCCTCGACGGCATTCTCCGATTTTGTAGTTCACATCGCTGAAATTTATAATCTTAATTTTACCGCAAAAAGCACATATTTATTTATTTATTAATGACTAAATAATTTTTTCGGAAACTGGACACTCATTTCAGATTGGTGTTAAAATTTACACGAAAAGGTTTCTATACCCACTGATCACGCATTAAAAAATATGTCATTAAGATAGGACCAATGTAACTTGGGGTACATCAGATGTAATATTAAACACTTCCGATAAGCCAGTCAAATGCACTTATTGCAATCGATTTGAGACCCATGTTGTGAAAGATGGAGAAAATCCTATACTACTCATCTTCATCAGCACAAGTTCATGATCAACAGTATCGAATGGTTTACTAAATCACTGGAGTTTGCAGAGCATTGGTAAATTCATCATTCCCCAGTGTGCCGAACTCAAGCATTTTTGTATACGTTGCTCTACATTTGGTAACTTAATGCTCAATTAGTTTCGGTATAGGATGTAGTTTTGCAATACGATAATTCATAGATTGAAGATGTGCGTTAGTGGTTTAAAAAGATGATCTGCACATTATTTTCAGATAACATTATGAATTGAATCAGGTCCTAAGAAATAAAGAAACAATTATCAATGTTTACATATACCTGTAAACGTCATCGGAATTTATTACAAGAACCTGAAAATTGACTACAATGTCATATTTACAGTTTCTTGCTCATGGACTTTATTTTTGTGCTAAATTATTATTAAATTGTGCTAAAAGATTTTACACAGCATTGAAGATCATTGAAGCCTTTGCAGATATTCCCTATATTTTTTTCAGTTGCAGCTATTATAAATAAAATTAGAATTTACATATTGCTGGAAGTCATAAGTGTTATCCAGCATTTCGACATTTCTTAAAAATTCGATTTCCAATTCCGATCTTACCCACAAGTAACCCACGAGTGTGCCATGGAAATCTTTCACGTATATGCGATTATTTTGAATTAGGAACATATCGACGGAATACACCATAAATTATATTATTAATGCTTTTACCAATATTTCCCTGATCTAAAATTGACGACTGACTTAATGCCGCGTATTTAGTCAATTTAAACTTAAACGAACGAGAAGATTCTCTCAGTGTATCGTCCGGTAAATTAAAACGAAAAGTCAGCTGCACTGGTGGTTGGTGGCAAACATCAGGAGTACAGACTAGAAGTGAATGGCACTCTGAAGTATCACAGAGAGGATTAGCAAAAATGAGATACAGTAGTTTTCCTTTTTCATTTGTGATCAACACACAGCATCTCAGTTATGCACTTCATACCGGGATATGCTGGAAAAGTTACAACCACCATCGATTACAAACGTATCTGAGGGTTTGATACCATTAACCATCATGGATATCGGTTCGGCTTATTTTGTGTAAGTTGCAAAATTAGATTTTGGTGGTACATACGATCAGCAAAGATACTTTGATTTCAGTTGGACTTTGACTGCGGGAAATCCATGCCAAGTAACTCAGTCGTGACTAAATACCGAGAAGCTGTCACAAAGCACTTCCGTATCGAGAATGTCTGGATGAAACCAGATTTTGAATAGGCAGATAATATCATATGAGTCTCTTGCATGAACACCATCTTTGCCAGCGTAAAAACGGTTTTCAAAGCGGCACTTCGTGTTGAGCATAATAAAATCCTTTTTGTAAAATGTTATGAGTACTTTTAGGCAGAAATAAGACCAATTTCATTGAAAATACTGCCCTACCGACAGTCATGTTTTTAATACCAGTATTATTAGAATAGAGCAGCTACTGTTAACAACCAAATGAATATAAAAAATTTATTGTTTTATTCAGTCGTTGTTTATAATGTTCAATAAGTTTCCACTTTACTGACTCGCGAACAATATTTATAAAATTATTATGAAAAAAAAAAAATAAATAAATAAATACACCATACAATGCAAACACTTTCTGGAAAAACACTGGAAATGATTTTATTACTCCAGTCACTAGCTCAGATACATAGAGATGTTATTTAGTAATTATTTCAAAGAAATCGCAGTTTCGAATGAACACACAATCGGTGCAAGTGAACATACAAGCAATGTATCAGTTGTCACTGATATGTATTTTTGTGATGAATTTGGCACATATCTTTCGAATCTGATCAAGTGTACTGTTGGTATCCCTGGAATTTAACCAATCACACCCATTCGCAACTGTCGAATTGGGTATATCAACCAATACAATCATGATTCTATAATTTCCTATCCTTTCCACAAGAGTAAGTTAAATGAATGTGATAAAATTGTACAATTAACAAGTCTAATTCGGAATTCTTGAAATGAAATAGACAAAGAACAGAGGCATCATATTAGTTAATTTAATGCTCTTGATGAGTGCAAATTACGATTAGGCTCTACAAAATATCAATTGCAAAATTCCTTCGCAAGAGAAGGTTGGTAAATATAATGGCTAAGAATACACTGCTGCACTCTAAAGATTTGTGTCAGACAGCCTGAGCGAGCACTTATATAAGGGGTATTGTGACCGCTCCGATTCGTTTATCTTTGAGTATTCCATTCGATAAACTTAATGCATTTCAGCATATCTACATCCTTAAGATGTATACCATTGTGGTATTAATCAGTGATATTAACGAAACATAAACACTTACCAATAAATTGGAAACGTCTATAATAAATCTTTGTGATTGGCTGTAAAGAGAGGATATGCAGCTGTCAAAAGAATCTCTTAACTTACAATGGCTTTGTTTAAGAGAAAATCTGTAATAAATGAGAAATCATCAATGATATCCTCGAACCCAGAAGAATATCGGACCCAGTCGCAGTCGGTTTTTTATTTACAAATTTTTTTTTTTGTTATAGAATATTATAGAGAATACTGATTGTGTGCGCCTTTCGCGGAGTTTAATTGTATCACACACCCAATGTGCTTTTCAGAGAACTACTGTTACAATCATGCGGATGGTTTAAGATGTATATAATATGTAAATCTTCAATAATATTATCCTTTGTTCTGCATTACACTTTATTGGAGAAGCTTGGTAGAGTCAGAGTCAATCTGTATAAAAGCAATTAATTCAATGTATCAAAAGGAAACACATTAAAAGAAAGTTACAGTTATCTTAATCAAAAATATATGAAAATTATCATCTCCATGTGTTCTAATATATTGAAGTTTTATTAAAAAATATTTAAACATGTCTCTCGTGTTGTGATTAACCAGTCAAAAATTTTGGATGTTCGATAAGAGAACAAGAACGATGTTATATTCGGGTAAAACCGACTACATAATACCCATCAGTCATTCATTTCATAAAACCATCAAAATATTGGAACAAAAGCAAATTAGTGTAACTTCCGATGAAGCAAATGTTATTTACCCATTTAAGTAAAATCGGGGATTAAACACATATACGAAGTATCCATTATTTGCAAATAACGTAACAACGTCTAAGTAAAACATTTCCTTGAAATGGGTGGTAAATATTATGTGTACGATATCCGAATTTATAGACCGATTTGCCGAAATTGTACAATATTATAGCAATAACCGAAAACTGCGTTCATACCAAATTTCAGTACAATGGGATGAAACGCTTGGCGTGTTATGAACCGATTTTGCTCAAATTTTACAATGTTATTGCATTAATTTTAAATCAGTGGTAAGCTTTCTATGGGCGGTACTCGAAAGGTATTAACCGATTTTGCTTGAATTGTACAATGTTATGCCAATGACCCATAAATGCTTCCATACCATATTTCAGTGCAATGCGATGAACAACTTGGCTTTAACGCATTTTTTCATGAAATTGCGAGTGCACGTTCCGGCTTTATGAAGCAATCAAATTCTACAATATTATAACGATTTCTCAAAATTTAGTCTTTACCAAATTTCTGTTCAATGTGTAGATACATATGACTTTTATTACTATTTCAATTAAAAGAGGAGTAAACTTAATCAGAAACTTGACCTTACTATTTAAAGACTATGTTCGGAAACCAAATTTCATCCATCGCTCTTATAGACTACTCCAGTTATTGAGGTCACAGATACATGGACAGGGCGACAGTTGGCCAACCCAAAACCGATTTTTTTATTCTGCGCATATCTCCAAGGACAATATAGTTGGATATGGTTATTTCTAGCATTGACATATTTTGCGAAAACCCATACCCTTCCCCCTATATCCTCAGGCAATTGACTGATACGCTTAAAATCAAATTTGACGGTTTGGAATTAATTATTAAGTTTAGTCTCCCAGAACACCAATACACCTGTTTTAAAGATAATCCAATTTATGAATCTATTAATTTTTGAATTTCATAGATAAAATAACATCCGAAGTGATGAACCGTTCTACAACATCCGTGTATTCTTTTCAATAACGATTCAAATAGTCAGAAAGCCACATTGGAATGCGTTTTTGTTCAGTTGTTTGCGAATGCAGTACCCGTTGTGAACACAGCTTTCCGAAACCCATTCTTCAGTAAAATATTGCTTACTCTGTATTGATTATACTATTTCTGGTGTTGATAGTATTATTGGACTGTCTTGATGTGAATCGTCTTCAAGGTTTGTACAACTACGGTCAAATTTTGCCCTCCTTTCGACGGTATTAACTGAAGGCAAAGAGTCCTTTCATACTCTCATAATTAATTTATTCATTCCTTTTTGTAAATAATATTATTATCCTTTTTTTTCTATTTTAAAAAAATACAGTGATAGGTGAATATCAAGTTGAAATACACCTTTAGAGATATTCTTATGCAGTTATGTTGGATACGTTGTCACACTGTGTGACAGATCTTAAACAATAAAAATACGATGAGAAGATAAATAAATTATGGATATGTTGTAAGTCAGCAGAAATGAAAAAAAAACAACTTAGAAATTTACAGTCGGCTTAGGCCTAGGACAGTGAGATCCAAGTCGCTTCCAAATCGTTAAATACAGAGAAGTGACAAAAAGAACGAAACTTAAAATCCGAAACAATATTTTTTGACCACATGGATGTATTAGAGGTACCTCTGATTTCTATAAAACAATGATCATTATATGTTCACATATTGATCATATTTATAATCACTCAATAATTAAATTTATTTGGGTTTGACTAATTTTTCTGGATGAATTTGTGTAAAATTACCCGTTNTTTATTTGGGTTTGACTAATTTTTCTGGATGAATTTGTGTAAAATTACCCGTTGGCCTTCACTTTTTACGAAATACATAAGTTAACGCAATAAGCAAAAGGTAACCCAAAGATAAGCAACACTTCTTGTAATGAAATGGACTTCAGTAAAGCCAATTCCACCTCCTAAATACTGTCAGCTACTATATACAAATGTTTTCGTATTCGCTGCTAGCTATAGCCACACGCAAATGAGTTCTGTGTAGTTGCCTTGCAAATCATAATCAAACAAACACAAATGTTCATATGAATACATATTGATCTTCTTTTTACGATATAACTGGTGCTGGTTTGCAATTTTCAGAGCCAATATTTTGTTGCACTTAAAGGTATTATAAATTAAATTGTTGTTTTTTTGAAGAAAATGTATGGTGTAGTTCACTATAGTGCTGTTGGCTGGTTTTCTCAAGAAGTATTGTTGGATTGGAATTTTTTAATGTTTCTGTTATCAAATATTGTATCCACCACAGAACACTTTTGCTCCGGCAGCGTCTCCTACACATTCGCCATACGAACACAATGCGTATTTTTGTAATGGATTTGAACATTGGAAAGAGCTATCAATGCAACGCGAGTACCCACATGATGCTGTAGTAAACTATGAATGGGTATGCCTGGAACATGCAACCGTTTTTATTTATTTGCTTTGTTGATTTTTCGTTGTTCTATCGCTTTTGCTTTAACAACTCTGCGTGTTATACAAATATGCAAATTTGTTATCATTGCTTATTATAGTAGTAGTCGTAGTGAGGATATTAGACTGTAGCTTTAGCCTTGGCAGTTCTGTGACTGTGGATTTAACTCATTTATCTGCAGTGCATCTTATACTTTATGTGCGGTTCTTTGTGCTTCTCTGTTTATTTACATTCCCAAATTTGTTTATAAAAGCTTCCAACAAAATGAGTACAATACCATGCGGCAATAAATTTTTGGCTTGATTTTATTCTACAGTGGTAATATGGCAAATAAAAATTGGTTCAACAGCAAATGCGAACTTAAAATGTAGTTGATTATAGATTTATTCTGGAAATGCTGTTTTATTTGAAATTTTAAAATGTATGTATTCTATAGACTCAATCATAATTACCTATTGGAAATTGAAAGTTTATATTTTATTCGCAATATTGAAATTTAAGTTTTCATTATACAGTTTAAAGATGGTTACCTTTGGATTTTTATATCAGTCAATTGACGGGGGTGATATGACTTTGTGAAAAATATATAGCGAAATTTTCGATGCCCGTCTATCCAAACGTCTCTCTGTCTGTCTGTGTGTCTGTCTGTC